>JAOBYF010095672.1:0-11705 GCA_025403605.1 Parazoanthus darwini | reverse complement strand
CGAAATTCCAGCTCATTTTTACAAGGTAACACCGGCACAACTGAAATAAGGATTAGACTGTCTTAACTAAAAAACGGTGATAATTAGCTCGGTTTTCGGACGGCAGATCTATAACTTGAACATTTTAATGATGTAGAATATACCAGACAAATAAATGTATACCAGTAGGCAGATATATTCAAAGTTGGTAAATTGCGTACATATCTGTTTAATTCGTTACCTTACGAATTAACAAACAAACTGCAACGAATTAACTGTTACTCTGTATTACAGGTATTCTCCGCTTCCATCGCGTCGATCTGAGGGACCTGGTGAAGTCCCACATACCATCGTTGTTGAGACTCCCCAACAAGAACAAGACCTTCCTCCATCGTATGACGAAGCTTTGAAGCTGAGCAACCAAGCAACAAAACACTTACCCCAACTGGTAACCGATGAAGAAAAGAAAATGGCAGAAATCGATGTGTGGCTGGGTAATTCTAGAGACTCTAGGGCCAGCAGTTCTTCTGATGAAGGGATTGATGTTAGCAACCAGAATTCGGAAAGGAAGCGACTTTTGAGTGAACCAAGTGACGTTAATGAGAATAAAACGAACAATTTCAGTAAGGCAACTCCTGAGACAGTTGTCCTTACTCCAACAACTCAGAGTGTCGGTCCACGTAGAGCTCGCTGTGAATCGGTAGTTTAGTGACATTGTACCGAATTGGAAGACAGCTTGTGCTACTTTTTGCGCCAAAGCAAATGTGCAAGTTACACAGATACACTTCATAAGGATTGAAAGAAATTGTTAAGCCCTCCAGTTAATTTGCAAGACAGTGGGCTGAATAATCTTACACTATTATAGCAATCGTGTAAGACTAAAGCAAAATGGACAAAGTCCAAAAGTATTTTTTTTTAATGTAGGAAGTGTTGCAAAGTGTTCTGTCATTCTTCGTTGAATAATATGACGCCTCAAAACTAAACCATCAAGTTAACAAGATCGGTTATTTTTCAAATGATCAAATAATGGTATTATTCTTGCTATTAACTATTGACTTTGAAATGCAAGTTTGAAAGTAAAAAATAACTATAAACGTCAAAGGCCTCGCCTGAGCACTCATTGACGAATATTCACTGGAAGGGTTGTTGTAGCTCCAAACAAAGTGATAATTTCATTTACCAGCAAGAAAAATATCAAAGCATTGAAGGATTAGTGTCATTGACGAGTTCAAATATTAGCAGTAATAAACAAGTGATAAACAAGATAAGTTCTGAATATTTTAGTCAAAGTATCATAATTAAAACAAGAACAAAAATTTATTTTTTAAAGTAAATATTAACATATGTTTGTTTTTGTAAGTCTTGAAAATATAGTGCTAATGTCAAATGTCAAAAAAAAACAGAAGGGCAGTTTTACGCATACAGCAATTTAATTCAAAGAAAGATAACGAGTGTTCTTTTTTGTACTGACACAAAACGTCCAGTTAAGTGGATAAGTTTAGAAAACGGTCTAACGAGTTATGCTTGTTAGTGTTTTTTGTCCTTTAGTGGATTGCTTTTGTTTGTTGAAGTGGTGTTCTTTGGTTTCGCAGGTAGTGGGTAACATTTGGATTAGTTTTTTCAACTTTTTAAGGGTTGAATTTGCAACTTAACGTACTTCTTTTTTGTAAGACAAGGAAAATCGGTGGTCATTTTATTGGTTTTGACAACTGGTTCATTGAAATCCTTCTAAGGACATCTATTCTGTGAGTCAAGGAAAATAATTGGTTATTCAATGTGTTTCGTTAACAGTTTCAAAAGTTAGACGAATTATACATCCGAGGATTTGTCGAGATGGGCAAACTTTATGGCCTTTTATCAGCTGTTTCATGGGCTTTAATCAATTGTTTCAAAAGTTAAAACGAATGATACGCATCATTTCTACGCTTCAAGACAAGCCAAATGAATTTCCATTTTATAGGTTTTTTATAACTGGTTCAGTAGCTAGAACACCAGTTTTTTTTTTTCATTTCTTCAAGAAACTTAAAAAGAATGCTTAGTTGTTAAAAGTTGGAACACACGAAAAAATATATTATCTTTGACACTGGAAACATTAGTCAAACGTGCAGTAAAACCGCCTTTTGAGGAACAAGAACTGACAATATTAGCTGTAATAATTTTTGTTCCACACACATACGTAGTCACACTAAACACGTACGTAAGAATTCCATGTACTAACAGTTACTAAACCTTGTCCAAGACACTATTAGTTAAAATGTTTTACTACTACAACAATTTTTGGCTAGAAATCATGAGCAAAAAATACTTTTGTAAATTTTTGTTAAGTGTTTGGATTTGTTTGTGTGGATAAAGTAAAGTTTAATAAAGTTCCTGTTCAATAGCTGATTGGTAATCCTTGTGTTCAAACAAAAAGAAACTTGGTTATACGGCACAAAGAGACATACCGCGGAATACACAGAAGCACGTACACAGACACAAACACAGACACACATATAGACACACACACACACACACACACACACACACACAGACACCCGTCCTCAAGAGGTTATGAAGTAAGGTGCAAAGAGAAAATCACTGAAATTATACATTTAACTCAGTTGTTCGTCACCGCGTACGAAAGAAATCAGTCAGAAAAGTAACTGGCGTAACTTGTGTTTTTCCTGGTTTTAAAATCTAGTTATCTTTCACCAAAAGGTGAACGTTTAGTTAACCTCTGGCTTTTAAAACTTCGCTAAACACAACACCGACAAGGTTTGCGAACTCCGGCTGGATTTTCACACAGCATGCACGTGGTGAGAAAATTGACTAACGAGGTAAAAATATATCTCTCTCACGATCTCCCATAGCCAAATACTTACATATGTTTCATAGCACACGAGAGGAAACAGCTGGTACCTTTGCACTGCGAGATCGTTTTCTCAACCACTTGCACCTCGCGTGCGCGGCGAGCTTAAAGTCTTGCTATTAACTAACCGTGCTCAGGTCGTTTTCTTAAAGGTCGACGGTACTGAGCTGAAGACTGGTCCTGATCCTCTCCAATAGAGCAATGTCGTCAATCAGGGAGAGGAGTAGGCGAGGAATGTTGCTTACCAAGAAGTAAGAACCTGCCAAAGATCTATCTGACTCACAAATTTAAACAAAAACAAAGGCAATACCTCACGGGTGTTCACCCCAAGTCTTTGGCGCTTGAACCTTTCCCTTCTAAACTAACTTAGCATGTCATGCTCAGTAAAAACCCTTCCATTTATCCTATCTGGCTGCTCCCAAAGGGAGTGCGTCTACTAATAACTATGGCCTGAATGACCGTGCTTATAGATCAAATGCAAATTAATTATGGCCGCTAATTAAGCCCTCTCGTTCCGGCCGTTATGAGCGCAAGAATTATATAGATTATGCCGACAGGAAGAAACACACGCGCGTTCGTTGCCCTTTCCAAACTGCTAGAACGAGTTCGCTTAGGCGTGTCGACCAGACGCGACAGCCGGAGAGCAAGCATTCAAATATTTAGTTCTTATGGCTTGTTAACATTTTCTATAACTTTTCTTCTTCATGGGTAAGCGAGATTACTTTTTGTTAAATATATAGTCCAACAGCAACAATAATCATCTGCCTCTGAGACATTCGGTCGGTATTTGATAACCGCTTTATTACGGAATCAGCGCTAACGCTTTAGGCATCCGTCTTCTAAACAAAAACAAACAAAAAGTTGTCTCATTCCAATGATATCGTTTTAAATTATTATGTCCATATTACGTCACCAATAAGAAACATTTTTGAAAACAAACATAAATATAATCTCTAGCAATTTGTGTTGCGTTTCAGCATAAAGGAAGTAAGCTATTGGTAGAACATTTTGTAGGAAACAATTTTTTTTTTTCGGTAACGATTGCATTTGGAATAATACGAATAAAATAAAGAACTTAATAAGAACATAATGTGAAGATCTAACACAGTTTGTACAACTGTACTAATGCGGGGTGATGGAAAAAAGATGATTGACTACCTGGTTAACATGGCTTATTTGTTGCCTGATGTTACCCATCCGAATATTATACACACTAACTTCTTAACAATCCCTCAATCTCCTCTGACGAAGGGCTAACACTCAAAGCGTCAGCTTTACACGAAAACTAACGGCGAAAAACATACCATATCAACCTTTATAGATCCGCGTTCATCTATCGCACTTCAGTTCACTCCCAAATGTATTTTTTGATACACGGCCATATCTAAACAATTGTGTATCAGCGTTTAGTGTTAGCGTAATTCTACCAATTTCCCAACCTTTCCTCGAACCTCTCCGGACTCTCCGATCCAGTCACGAACAAAAAAGCCAGTTCTCAAGTTACGTCTACGAAGCGATTTCTCCGGTGGAATACGTATGGATATGGGGGCAGCAGGATATGTTTGTCGAGAAAAACGTGGCTTCATCAAATTGATTAAACGCACAGACCAAGTATGCTGAAATTTAGTTACTGCATATAGCAGTCTTAAATAATAACCTGTTCGCTGCAAGTTAATCTGTCTGTCACTCGTCATTTAGCAAAAGAACACTACCGCTTGTAACTTATTTGTCTATCCGGTTCCTTTTATGTCTTTTTACCAGTGCTTGTCTTTGCCCCCATTCCCTCATTTCTATGCCGCTGCTGGGGCGGATCTAGGGGTGGTTCGGTTGGCTCGGTCGAACCCGCTAAAGTGAAGTAAACGCAAATTTTTTGAGCATACTTTTTCTTTTTAAAAAAAAGTCAAGTTAAGGAAAAAACAAAAAACAGTAGAACCGATGTGTTTTAAAGGTAGTTAACGCTCACAATTACCCCTCAAAACGTTCGAAAATCACCTTGCCGAGGACCTATATTTTAAAATTTTTTCGGGGGATCATTCCCCCGGACCCCCCTAGGATGGTCCACCTTTGCCCGACGGATATTTATCCGAACCCCCTCTCACTTAATCTTGGATCCGCCCCAGCCGCTGGGCCCAGTGAAAACAAGTTAAATGAACAAATAATGAACTGGAATAAGAAAGTCTCGATTATGTTTCATGTTGACTTGTGTGAAGTTATTTTGTTCTTTGATTTCAATTGCAAAATGCTAAATGGACTTTTCTCAAATGCATTCAGTTAATGTATTCAAAGACGAAATTTTCTAGAACGACAGACTAGTGTACAGTTAAATTAAAGATATAGAGAAAAAGAACAAAACAAAAGAGAAAAAAAATCTTGTAAAAAAGGCAAATAGATAAATAAGCAAGCAAACAATTCAATACATAAATAATAATAATAATAATAATAGTAATAATAATAATAATAATAATAATAATATCAAAACAGAAAATGTTGATGAAATTAAGTATATAGGTAACACATATATCACAACTTACAGTGAGTCAAGTCTTTTATTAGGAACGGGCCATTTGTTACAGTAGTTATAGACCGAGGGTCTTTTAGTTCGAGTGTTTCCCCCTTTTACAATCTCGTGTGGTCTTTCATGCTCAAAAGTTTTCGCGTTGTGCAATGTTTTTCATCAATCCTCCTACACTTAACTTCTGGTCATTACTAGTATGGATGATAACGCATCAAACGAAGAAAACGTAAAGCTGTTAGTGAGGAATATTCTGTTTAAAACTTTTTTGGGGAAACTAACCAACCAAGCCGCTACAAATTGTTAAATACTTTGAAAATTAACATATAATGTGTTAGATTTAAAAGCAATACATTCATATAAGTAAAACTCTAAACACCGAGATAGCTATGTTAAGTTGCGGTAAAAAAGCTGCAGTTTGGTACTATGGTTATTTCCCTCCTTCAACAGCTGATTGCTTAGTGTCGCCTCTATGTTGGCCTTCAGGCGATGAGCAATTTATCCGCATTCATCCTCTCAACACGTAAATGCACATAATTGTAAGCTTTTTTTTATAAATTGTTTAAAAGAATTGTCCTGAATTCAATAAAATAAGTTGTAACAGTTATATTATAAGTTTCGCCATAAAACGACCCAGTTTCCAATAAAATCCTCACGCTACGATTGTTTCAAAGCCGGCGTCGTGCGCGCTAACGTGTTTCCACCGGAAGTGACTCACGGAAGGATGGCCAAGCCCCCTTTTGTTTGATGCGAGTGTACTGATATTATATTCTCTTCAAAGTAGCTACTTCCGTCCTGACAATCGAGGTGCTGATACTTTCTACCAACGTAAATTAATGTCTTTTGTTGTTTCTGTCTTGTCAAGTGCACGGATATCTGCTGTATTCCAACTTCTGAACTGTCAGCACTTTTCTACTCATTATGCAAATTATAGGTACTATTCAAACAATATAGTTCAGGCGCCTCTTCGTCTTGTATTGCTTTTGGTGATCATTTCAGTTTCAAGCACAATATTTTTGGAGAAGTAGTGGCACTAAATCGATTGTCAAAAGAACGCTAACGTATAAAGTTTGACAGCAGAACTTTCAGGGAAAATGCACGTAACTGTCTCGACGAATCTTTTGATGGTATTAACCATCATTTTTGCCTTAATGAATATACGAGGTAAAGTTTTTTAATGTTTATTGTTTCTGTATCTGATAAAATGATTTAGAAAGACATTGTTGTGTTACGTTAAATTTGGTACGAAAGTTTCAAAAGAGTACAAAGATTTTAAAAGATGCTGACAACTGAAGAGTTTTCACTAGGTTTTTTTTATTACTTTTGCGAGTCGTAATGAGAACAAAAACTTCCTTTAACTTGAGGCTATGATTCTAAAAAAATAGCATCAGAATGGTAATGTTAAGTTTATGCTTAGGATTCAACACAGCGACTGGCTACAAGACATTATAATTCAAGTATCCCTAGAAAAATTGAATGGCGTTTATAACTAATATACTGAAGTACTGTCAAACACATTTTGTCCGAGCAAACTGCACGTCAGCCACTAGTGCAACATCTTTCGATTCATGTTTTTCTTATAAGTTTAAAATATTGGGTTTGGTGATACATTGGAATAATAACATTTTACCCTACCATCAACAGTAAATCTGATTAAGCAATATTTCAAAAAATAAATTTTGCTAATAATTTAGTATTTTTATTACTGTAAAACGAACACGATGCTGTAAGAGAAAACATTCTCACTATGCACGTGATTGCGTGAAAGCATGCACAGAACACTGAACTTACCTTTAGCTACTGCAAGTTCGCCTATCTGTCGACAAGTATTTTAATCGACTGATTTTAGTATGATTTGTTTTCTCAACAGTTGTACAGGCAGAGAGAGACGCCAAGTGGGAATTAAAAGTCCTAGCACGAACGATAAAAAACGGATCAAATGGTAGGTTATTATTAGCAGTATCGATTCAAGTGTCCTGACATCTCTTCAATTTTCTACTTGATTCATACATGAACATTTATCTAAAAATATAAAAAGAAAGCTTTGATAGTGCGAGTAATAGAAATATGCTTTATATATATTATATAGCAATGGGATGTATTACGAGCAGTGTTGATATAAGTGGTCAGAGCTCGCACAATATTGTAGCTATATTGGTAGAAATGTTTTTCATTTTCGTTTGAATTTGGAGGATACCCTTAGGTCGAGTCAAAATTGATTTGCATTCGTTTCTTTGCTCCTCAAACTTAACACTATGCAGTGCCATTTCCAGATTATTTCATTGTTCTTGCTAGTACTGAGCCAACCACCAACATAACCAATAAATTAAGCACCAATGCACGATGAAGAGGTTTACTAAACAATGGCAGAGCCTCGACCATTGTAAGTCTAGATGCTTATGCTTTTTGACAAAAAGAAATTGATGAGATTTAGACCTAGTGTGTATATCTGTTAACAGACTAAACAGTTGCTTATTATTATATAATGGCAATTGAACTGAGTGGAACACAAAAAGGTCTTAGATCGTAACAGTCGGCAGTCCACGTGGCTTTCATACCGAAATACCCTGTAATATTTCATATGAAACCTTTTTATTTTTATTTGTTTTAACTGTTAATTTAATTTTTGTTTAGTTATTTATTACTCTGAAATTATCAGGCTGAGTACCCAGCATGGGACCACGAGTCCCGTTCGTGCCTCTTCCCATTGGTTATCTTACTATATATTTTCTGTCCTACTCGATTGTATTTTGTAAGATTCTCCAATAAAACCAACAAAACAAAACAAGCAAACAAAACCTAACACTTTACAAACTTTGGCCATTTTTATTGGGTGAGTTTGCGGATTTACAATTTCACCCAGTTACAATTCTAATTAAAGTATTTTAAAAAATCTTGTTAAAAGCGTAGAAGTTTTGTAAAAGTTTTCGATTTTTCGATTCGTTTACTCTGAATCTTCTTCGAGGGACAATTATTGAAAATTCAAGGTCATTGTTTGTTTGTGCTTCTTGCTGCACCCAAGCGACCGGAGAAGAGGAATGTATGCTCGCATAAATGGCATATGTTTCAGTGCTGCGTATGTGAATATCATGCAAAGTGTTTTCGACGCGTTACGCAATAGCTGAGTATTTGCTGGCGGCACGTGCGGGGTTGTGCTCAACAGATTTTGACGCTCGGCATCGCTTTGTTTCTTCAATGTACGCAAAAATACATTCAGGCACCTTGCGCATAACCTTGTATACAAATCCTGTGACTCTGTCCTGCAATGGACGGTCCTTTGGCTTTTTCAAAATAGACAACAGCGTCCGTAATGGCTTAAACACAGGCTTCGAAGTGCTCGTTTGACCCTATATGTATGGCATCACAACGGGAAACGAGACCAGCAGAACCGGGTTCTTGTTTCTTTGAGTCGGCGCTTGTGGCCTTTTGTTATAACAGCTTTGTCGATGAATTTTTCTGGATATCCATTGTTCTGCAAGTTCTTCTTCGTTTTTTTTTTTTTTCTGTTTTGAGGCGTTGGTGTCTGCACGTTTCATCAATGTGTTGACGACAGATCTTTTTTGTTGCGAGGGATGATGCGAACTCAGTGAACGCCAACTACTCGTTTGTATGAGAGGTCTTTTGGTAGACTTGCACCTCGAGGATGGCACTGGATATAGAGGTGTACGCTGGAATCCAGGAACGCGATTGTTGGCTTTCCGTTCTTATGCTTGGCGTGTATAACTATGAACTGGATGTGGGGGTTAACTGTATTAAGATGACGGTAGAAGTTTTTAACTTCCGCTGACTTGATGTATACATTTGAATAGTCAACATAACGCAGCCACCAGCTTAGATAGGGTCTGAAATTCCCGACATGCTCCGTCACCAAGTAAGGAAGGACAACGCTCACAGGCGACCCCGTGGCACGACCGAAGATCTGGTGATATTTTCTTTTCGTAAGAGAAGAAATTGTTATTGAGTACAAACTTCGTCAAGTCAAGGATATGTTCTTTTGTGAGGCAAGTGCTTCCTTTTCAACCGGGGCCCAACTACAACTTGATCTCTAGTGCACGATATTCACCCAAGCACCGCTGAAATTCTTGAAAAGAATGAGACCAACAGACCAATTTCGATATATTAAAATTCAGCCTGAAACAAAAGACATCAAAACGAAACTCTGGGGAATAATCCATAAAAAAAACTCTTTATTTTAGCCTCGTGTTGATGTCTTTTGTTTCAGGCTGATTTTTATATACCGAAATTGGTCTAGTTACGGTCAACAATTTTTTTTTCTTGAATCAATGCACTCCACAGTGGATAAAATCTGCGTGGATACATTCCTCTTATCTTTTCCCTTGGGTGCAGCAGGAAGCACAAACAAACAACATGTTGAACTTTTAATCATTGTCCTCGAAGAACATTCAGAACAAACAAATCGAAAATTCGGAAACTTTCGGAAAATTCAGAAACAAAATAATATTGTGTCTGATGTTGAAAAGAACTTGATTGTCCAGAACTGTTTTTGCTGACGCAGAAACTTGCATTCTTAATTAAGATTTGCCAACCCAGAGTCTTTTTCACTGTGGGTATGCACAAAAGCGGAAAAGCTTCTTTTTGATATAACTGTATTATCCTCATTGATTTAACCATTTCAATCCTGACAGAAGACGATTCTACAGATATTCTTGGTATTGGACAAAGCCAACCAAAGATCCTCAACGCTGGCAAGACCTTGACTCTGCAGTGTTTCTTTCGGTTGGGTTTAACAGATCCAAATAGCGTACGTTGGCTTAAGGATGGAGTGGAATTGGATTTCTCCAGCGATCCAAGAATGGCCATTAGCCGAGCAAATAAAAATATTTCGGCAGTTCTTGGGAAAGGAATGCAGCAGGAATTAACTTTAAGAATAACGAAAACGATGGTTGCCGATTCAGGAAGGTACATGTGCAAGGACTCTAATGAGAATAACTCAACGGTGACAATAACTATTAAAGGTGAGAGCGTTTTCTATCGTCTATTCAACAATTAAAACTTAATACCTTGCATGTTTAATAAAAGTATTTTCCATCCAGGGTTTGAGTGCTTAGTTATCAGAGAAAGATAACTAAATAGGCTACGTAAAAATTTCACGAACGCTGACTATTTTGCAGGTCGAAGCAGAAACGAAATGTTCTTCTAGTAGAAATCTGTTGCGGACTCTCTATTGTAATAAATGAAATTATTCATCTTACTATACTCAACAAGACTGTAGTGATAACCCGAGAACCGTACAAAGATAACTGAATTTTTCTCATTTTCTTTCAACAGCGCTCATGCCTCCAAAACTGTCTTTCCAACCAAACAGAACCAGGTTTGTGAGCGATAGCATCACTGTAAGGGATGGTGAGGATTCATCCGTACAGTTGCGTTGTCACTTGCTGCAAGGAAACCCTAAACCCAGATTTTCGTGGTTCAAAGACAGCAAACCCATTCATCCGAGAGAAAACTGGTTAATAACTCCAAGCTGCGCCCATCTAAAAGAAGGGATATATTTCTTCACGAATGGCAGCAAACAGGATGTTATTATCTGTGGCAGTTCCATAAAGTACGACAAGTTCTCTGGGCGTTACACGTGTCGTGCCGAGAACGAAAGGGGGATTGATGAAGTACATGTTGACCTGAACATTTTAGGTAATAATTGATATTTTTTGTTAGTGTCTTAAAAACTTTTTAAAAAGCAAAGGGGTGTTTTTCAGTGCAGGTACAATTAAAGCGCAACAAGCCTACGCCGATAAAGACGCCTATGGGAGCGATAAACAATTCGTCGCAGCTATGTATTGATAATTTTAGTGTCAGAACTAGAAGTTTGAGTTGCTATGCTGCCCGTTAAAACTCGACCCAAATCCTCAAATCTGTTCTTTTTAAGTGCACATACTTTGATTCCAATGCACAACGTCAAAGCTACATAGAGTCCAAGCTGAAAAAAAAGCTTTTTGTTTCTTCGGAGGCGAGGGAACATGTTCGGACGCTATATGTTCACTGAGTTTACTTCAACGGCAACAACATCTACTTTATGAAAAACGAATTGCTGTTTGCCGCTGTGTGTATGTTAAACAAACACAACATAAAACGCTCTTCTTTATTTAAGAACATTTTCAAGTTAAGGTGAGACAAAGCTGCAACTAAAACCGTTACTAAAACATGGTGAGAAGGCAGTGTGATTTTACATTAAAATCTATTATTTAGCGCAAGTACTTTTGGTTATTGTTGAGAACAGCTTCTAGTTGTTTACAGACACATAGGTCAAAAAATTCCTATACGGCAACAATTAAGAGCGGCTGTCAGTAAATATCGACCATGTCGCGCAAATTTGAAAAATCGAAATCCTCCAAACTTTGTCAGATG
>JAOBYF010095561.1:0-11708 GCA_025403605.1 Parazoanthus darwini | reverse complement strand
TCAAATGAAAGATCTTGAAATTCCCTGTCTTTTGAAAAAAAGCGCATCAAATTTCCAGCAGGCAGACCGAACTTACGTACTTACTTACTTACGTAACTAGTACGTCGAATTGTATTGTATCATTTGTGAAGTCTGGGGTGGGTACTCAAAGAGGTCTACCTCGGTGACACAGTTTAAACAAAACCTATTTCACTCAAACTTACTGTGCGAGAAGCTGCATATTAAAACGTGTAAAATGATCCTTGGCGTGAATTCTAAAAGTAGCAATACAGCTGTACGTGTAGAACTTGGGCGCTTTCCTTTACATATTTCTATCCAAACCCAAATTGTTAAGTTATATTTTCACATACTCGAACATAAAGAAAATCCTTTGCTGTCTAAAGCCTTACGGATTTCAAAGAGATAAAATTCTCACACTTGTCCAAGTTGGGATACATTACGGACAATATGAATTCAAACGTAGTTACGAAATCAATAGTTGTTCAAATAATTGGGAGAAAGATAGTAAAGCTAAGAAATTATACACATCTATAAAATCAAAATATGGTTGAGTGACATTATCGATTTCAAGAAACGCGATAACATTACACTGTTGAAAATCTCCTCCCACAACTTTCCAATCGAAACTGGTCGCTATACTGAAGATGTTAACAAAGAAAATGTACAATGTGTGATCGAGACGAAACGAATGATGAATTTCATTACTTGTTTCGTTGCGGTCACATTCATAAGGAGACTACTCAATGCCAATTCAAATTTCTCTGTACTTGATCACTCGAGTATTTTTCGCTATCAGTAATGTCTATGAAAGATAAAACAATACAAAATGTAAGTAGTGACTTTATTCATCAAATCATGAGTGCATTTCATGATACATTAATATTATAATTTATTTAGTTATTTTTTTAGTAAAACTTAGTCCGAAGTTACCCTATAATTACTGGATTAATACTAATGTAATTGTAAACGTTCATGTTTTCAAAGTACCAATAAATTATTGTTGTTGTTGTTGTTGATGCTATTCTTTACAAAAAGGATCGGGGAAGATGCTGGTGTCAGAAGTAAACAGATATCTTTGAATCCATGTTATCTTTTGAGCTATTAACATACTCCTAAGATCTATCATGCACAAGCCCCCGTCAGCTTTTTCGGCTATTAGAGTTTTCCTTTTTATTTTATATGTTTCTTCGATTTCCAAATGAAACCGGAGACTGCTGTTTCAATCTCTTGGGCCTCCTTCGAACATCAACTTTGAAAGTGCAATCAGTGTCAGTTTCTTTGGCGCCAGATGTTGAGTGTTGCTTTAATCTGTTTAATAATAGTTGCAAAGTTTTCTTTATATCTTTATCTTCTCGACTATATGAAAAATAAACTCCAAGGGCTTTTATAGGTTTCTTTGGCCACGAAAAGCTAAATAGATTTTTATCGCAATCTTATCTTTTCCAATCCAAAGTCCTTTGTTTTTTTTTCTTTGTTTTTTTTTGTTTTGTTTCTTTGTTGTTGTTTTTCAGGCCGGAGATTTTTGCGAATTAACTCGGATAAAAGTCTGACTAAACATTTTGCCGACCTTTTCAATCGATTACAGCCGTTGTGTCATCAACAAATTGGATCAATTTTATTTCTCTTTGTTTAAATGTTCTTCCTTAAATATTCGGGTCAGCTCTTAGGTCACATGATCACCCTGTCGCACTCTTGTTCCATTTGACTCACAATTTCGAAGGATTTTTTTTCCATTAAGTCGATAAATTTACTATCTCGCAACAGAATGTTATTAAATTTCCACAGACTACTGCCTCGATTTTCTTCGGTTGAAAAATCAAATTCTAAGGCGATTACTGAGTGATCTGATCTTACAGAAGAAATAATATCAATATGATTTATGTGGTCCTTAAGTTAGTCATAGATCGAATAAAGAGGTTTATGTTGTCTCCATGTAAATCGATTTCTTATTCTCCAAACTGATCTTGCAAACATAAAGAACTAATTAGCGTTTGTATCTCGTTAATGCTGGAAATTTTCAGGCCTGGATAACCGCCCTTCTTGCCTGATCTGTAAGAGAGCAATTAAAGGTTCTACTTATAATTGTATAATAATCATTGGAGTAGAATTCCAACAGCTTGTTATGAACCATACGAACAAAATTTGTAATCTCTTTTTCCGCTGTTGGAGCATAAATATTCGCAATCTCGTTTATTTTCGTTTGAACGAGTATTATCTTCCATAGCTATCAATTTGATTTTTTTGTATTTAAAATTCAAACCGCTTCTTTTTAAATTTGCAGCACCTCTCGCTTTATTAGTCCCATGAGAGAAAATTATTTCACCATCCCATCCATTTCTCCATTGCTGTTCTAGTTTGTTTGTACTCTGTGTTTCTTGTTATAAAGTAATATCAGCATTCCTACTTTTTGCCCTAGAAAAAATGTTTTCCTTTTCTTAAAATCTTCTAGACCTCAAACGTTTAGAGAAATTAGCTTTAAGCTACCCATTGCCTATTTCAATTTTTTTAGTTGACATAATTACTAATATACTGTTCTTGCTGAACGGATAGGACTGTAGATTGATGGAATAATTATTGTTTGTTAAAATTATAGATTAAAACTAAAATTTATAGGAAAGTATAGAGGCTTCAAAATTGTTAGCGTTACAATTCCAAAACGACACAGTACAACACAACACAAAACGAAACGAAACGAAACAACATACCTATTGCGTTTCTTTTTGATACTAATTATCTGTTTACGCTAAGGAAAAAAAAACTAAACACACATGCAACACAACCTTTTTTCTAAAGGAAATGCGCTTTCGACGAGAACCTTTCGCGACTATTTAATGGACAGTATTGATTCTGTTCAGCCGTTGTAATGAAATACTATTACTTATACAGTTACTTACTCACCAAGTGTTTATTCTGAGTAACTGTCCTAAGTTGTAGATTAGACTGCACGACTGTGGGCAATGAGACCATTTCATTCGGTGTCATATTCGGGGTCGGTCAGTTTGAAAGACTTTTTAAAGATTAAAATCTGTCCTCTCCGGATAGTTTATATCAGAATTGGGCTGGTAAAGTCGAGGGTATAAAGACGAAGTCCAGTCGCTTCGTTTCTTTTTTAAATCTTCCAGATACTTTCTACGGAGCTGCGCCCTCCTATATACGTCGCACGCGTTTTGCTGATATCATCCGTAATATAGATATGGCAGCCAAGAATATTATTCCCTTTAAGGTCTGTGGCAGCAGCTTTTAGAATTCTTGTCTTGTCTGTGTAGCGGAGTAAGTAGACATGAATTGGTCTGGGTCGGTTCAAGTTGTAACCTGTTCTCGGCTGACGAACGATGTGGCTGTGTTAGTTCTGTGTGCTCTCATAACTTCGACATCTCCCGGCTTCATGTGCATTCCGAAAAATTCTTCAGAAAAAAACTTTTTCATTGGCACACCCCCGCTCTGTTCCAAATAGTCGTTCTAGTGACGTGCGTACAGCGTCTTGACAAAGAACATGCACAGACGGGCTGATTGCCAGAGCCTTAGATTGGAAGAAATGATATTGTGAATAATTCTGAACTGAAAATAACAAAGTTTGTTTTCGATTGTAATTCTGAATGGCAATAAATAAATTGATTCTAAGTTTAAAACCAAAATATCTAGTCTGGCTTACTTAGCTATTGCAGGATAAAATTGTTGGGAGCGATGTTGCAAACTAAATTCAGTCTCCTTTCACCTCCTCTCACCTTCTCCCACCCCCCTTCCCCCCTCCATCACTCTCCCTTTTTTACTGTTGACAATGAGAGACGCATTTTTCCGTGTGCATTGCTATAGATGCCCGAGTTCCACACTGATTTGGGGAAAGGGGAGATTTATCAAACTATTTTTGTGCAATAGAAGAACCTTTTTTAAAAAATGTTTATACTGAGACATTTGACAGACTTTTAGTCCGGGATCAAGGGGATTCTGAAATTCTGAAATCGCTAGATTATGTTTTTGTTTCACATTATCAGTCAAGACAAATCTTTGACTGTTCCCGACTGACTAATACTTTTACAATATTTGAACAAAAAGTTAGGAACCTAATCGATAAAGAGAGCTTAGAATTAACACATGAACACGAGGGATAATTATATTAACGTGGGTTTATATATATAGCAAAGTATAAATGAGTAGTAAGGGTTTAAAAAGTCTATAATAAGTTAGCATACAGTTAGCCGTTTGGTATCTGTTTTCTCTTGTGCGCACAGGCTGCACAAACTAAGTATTTATAGTGTTCAGTTGGTAGAGCGACATGGCTGATCAAGTCGACTTTATCATTCTGTAGAACTTTGTAATAAATATCGTTCCCCTGAAACTGTTAACAACTGATGCGGCAAATGGCACAAAACCTAAGTTGTTGCTTCTTTGAGTCTTCCTTGTATACATTTTGAAGCCACTAAAAGATCTGATGGTGATTTTCATTTCGGAGATTTCTTAGAAAAACATAGGGAAACAGCAACTGAAATAAGGACCACGACACTCTTCCAAACTATTAAATTATTATAGTTTAACTCTCTGCTTAGACAGCATGTGAAATACGTTCTATTTAGAAGACAATGTGAGCTATACCTATCTCATTTTATAAGTCAGTTCAGTTGGATTTTTTCATAATCTGCTTGAATCTTTGACCTTCACTCTGCTAACGGCAGCTGCTCCGGTCTTCAATTTAATATCAACACGAAAGTAGTATCTATTATTTGCAAATAACATAGTGATCGGTATGATAAAACCGTGTACACAGCTAAAGCTGTAAAAGGTGTACACAGCAGCTGCTCGTATTGAACACATATTGTGTGTTTACAAAGGCTTGCTCACCTAAAGAGGAGTAAAACTTTGGAACGGTTTGAACGACTCAATGATAATCTTGAATAAAAATCTTTTGAAAAAGCATTTAAAGAACATTTTAAAAGCACAACACAAGCGTGACTAGATATCAGGTTAGAACAGAACGACACGTTTTAACTTGTATGTAGAAACCTTTATATTTTTAAAACCAATAATATGTCATTTAGATTTGACTTTTTATTTCCTTCCTCTTAAAATTTGTATAAATATAGCTAATGAAAACCCACAGGGAGTATCTGTTAAAACACCTACCTACCTATTCGCGGCTTGCATATTCGCAGTTTGTAGTTAGAACATGAAAACTCAAGTTCAGCGAACGAAATTTGTTTGCAGTTTATATTTTCTGAAACTTTTTTTTTCCTGCAGTGGTCTTCTGTTTTTTCAGCCTAACTCAACCTAAGTGCTGGCCACTATTTTATCATAAACTGAAGTTGAAATCTACATATCTGTAGATTAAAATGATACTGTTTGCATGTATTTGCGGACATGCTGTCTGTTAAGCACCTGTGCTTGTTTTGTACTGAAGAAGCCCAGTTATCCGTGCTTCAGTCTAGAGTTTGTTTGCAAAAAGACAGCCGTGTAAGCGTGGGCTGACACTTGACGCCTGTTACGTCCACGAGCACCTCGACTGGCCCGGATTCATTCCAGGCTTGAATGGCATGAGATGAAAGATTTGCTCACCTCAATCTGTATGTAGCTCCAAGTGTTTTCTTCCGGTAATCTCCACAAAGCAAATTATTTTTGCGCCAGCATGTGCGTTCTCTAGTTTTTAAACATAAGCAGATTGGTTGACCTTGTTAAGCCGCAAAGTTCAGCGTAACAACTTTTCGTTCAGAAATATAACTCTTTTTTAGGCAATACTCTGTATTTTTGTGACAAATATATCAGTATAACTTTTCCGCTCATACACTCTTGCATAAATACATACGTGTGTGTATACATACAAATATACTTATTGACCTTTAAGACTTTTCAGAGATAATTTCCAATTAAATTGTAAATAACACAACTATCGCGGGCCCCAAATTTACTGAGATAAAAAAAACATCAAAATAGCTAGAAAATCATTTTGAGTTTTCGTAGGAAAACCAGTCGAACTCAGTGCCGTAGCAAGAGGAGAGGCCCGCCCTTCGGCTTCCAGAAGTAGCGCAGCCAATGACAGGGTGTAACACCTCCCGCTTCGAAAAAACTAATATGCTACTCGTTTTCTAGTCCATCAATAACGCTCGCAAATTACCACTGAGTTAAATTTGGACTATCGATATGCTTTTGCTTGTCATGCCAGGAACCAACGCCGTCAGCGAGCGCCCCTTCTCCGCCTTAAAGCGGGTCAAGACTTACCTGCGTTCCACAAAAGGAGAGGCCAGGCTCACCATCGCATGCTTCTGCATGTCCACAAGGAATTGACAGATAATGCCGACATAGTGGAGGCTGCTACCTTGTTTGTAGGAGACAAACAACGACGGAAGCAGTTATTTGGGAAGACCTTCTGATGAAGTCTGTGTCTGCATCAAAAGTAAAACAGACAGAAGAGTACGAGTAATGCCTCTTTTATTTTCACCAACTCTCGGCGGATAACTGAGGGAAGGATTAGTCAGAAAAAAAACAATATTCAGTCCAGAACAGTAGTCCTTCCAGATGCAAAGACGTTTTAAAAACAGTTTGTTTAAGTTTTGTATTGAATCATTTTTGTTCTATCACTTTGGCAAAGACGCGTTCTTTTGTTTTAATTATTAAAATAATTCTTATCATGATTAACCGGAGACAACAGTGTCGAAAGCCCCAACGAAATACTCTTGTACAACAATATTAATTTCTATTATCGAGGCGATGCCTGAAATTGTGATGCCGTAGCATAAAGTAAATTCTGTACACATAATTACTTTAACTAGTATATAGTAGCTATCGCTAAGTGCTAACGAGCAAGACAAAAACTGAATGTTTAGAACACAGTGTAAACGGGTTTTTGAAGCAGATGTTACTAAGTTACCGTCGAATCCTGATTTTTTAACCGTCAGATTTTTTAAAAAACGATTTTTTTTTCGCTAAATTCTCAGAAGCTAAAAGGAATTCAGCTACACACCCTGCCTTTTAAACTCGTAATCCGTATTGACAGACAAAAGAATGACAAAAATGGGATAACTTTCCTCGGCCTTTATTCCAAAATCTGTTAAAATATGAGTTGTTTCTGTTTGTCACCGAGGCCTAGCTCTTGGCCTCGCTTGCGACGCGACAGCATTAAAGAGTCGTGTGTGCATGAGCTGCAGGGAGAAACAACAGCGATAACAGCATGAGAAATGTGCACAAACACAGTTAGCGTAAAAGTTAAAAACTACGGGTGTACTTCAGCAATTAAGTGGACTTTGGAACCCGGGGGAAACAACTTCAGAAAAGTAGATATTTTTCTAGCCCACTTCCAGCTCTATGTTTTTTTGTGTTTAGTCGATGACTTTTACAGTACAAGGCAATGAGTTTTGGGTAGTTTTTCAACTGATGTAACAGCAACAGAGTCGTTTGATAGAGTTGCCTCGCTGGGCGATCGATTCTGATAGTGATATTTTTCTCTCTTCGTGTAATCAGGGGTCAACTGATATGAATTTCTTTCCAAGTGTACTAGTGTATGGCTCGCTGGCCGATTTGTAGTTAGCTTGCTAGCTCGAGTGTTCGGCTTGCATGCCGACTTAAAAAGCTCGAGCGTTTTAGTTTGCAGGCCGGTTTATAAACTTGCCAGCTCGTGTGATCCTGTGATCAGTGGCTCGCTGGCTGAGTTTGACACGAGGACAAGATCGAGTTGACTACTCTTGTGCTTGCTGGCCGACGGTTGAGCTTGCTAGCTCGATCAGTTTGCCGCAATGGCACGTACACCCACTGATGGTGGCTTTAAGAACAAATAGCCTTTTACATTAAGAATGCAGAAAGCACGTTTGAGGCTCTGGCTTCCCAACCGCGGTTCAATGAGATGCAATGTTAATGCAGAACCATACTGCCGTTACGTCACAAGGTTATTGCACTATGATTGGTCCACTCAAAGACAACACGCCTCCTTGGCAATACGTCATAAACTGATCTCAACCTGGCACGGCTCTAAAATGCTACCGCCTCGCCAGCCTCGCGTCTTCGCTTCGCCGTTTGCTGTTTTTGGTTGATCTTCACTCTACACTTTGTACATGATTCTAAAGCGAACAAAAAATATAATCGATGCGAAGAAATGTGTCACATTCAGCAAATTGCCTCGAGTCTAGAAAAACGGAAAATATACCAATTTTGTTTCAAATGGCGTTTAAAACCCAGGAAATGACGTTTTCAGACAAACTATTTTTCAAAATTTCCCGGGGGAAGCGTGGTCTGCGACCCACCAATCCTAGAAAGCTCGCGCCTTTGGCGCTGGGTTGTGCCCCCAAGTTTTCAAAGGCTTGCTATACGTCATTGGAACTTGGCCCGTTATCCAGTGGGCCCAAACTAACGACAGAAAGTCTAGAAGACTTTTACGTCTGTCTACAGAATAATTATTTATCTCAGTAGTTTGCTAAATTAATATTTGTGCAAGTCTTGTGCTCATACTCACTTTCTTATATACACCCCCCGCACAAATTTAGTGCAACAGGAAAGTTACATCCGGAGGACCTCGGAGCTAGGTGGGCTGGTTGGGCTTAAGCCCCCAACGATAATTTCTCGGTGCGTTCAAAATAAAGGCAAGAAATTAACAAACTTTTAATAAGATTTACAAAAGGTACCCCGGTGACCGGATTTCTGGTGATTTTAAAAGCTCTAAATTTCAAAATTTTCCGCATGCCCCTGGACTACCTTAAGTACTCGCACTTTCAGTGCTCGTGCTATCTAGCCTCATCAATCCAAACTAACACGATCGCAGTCCCTGCACTGTCAGAACCTGGAACTTATTACCCAACGAAGTAGTTACTGCTCCAAATCTACAGTCCTTCAAGTCGGCTGCCTTACCTGTGACTTCATCTGCACAGGTCCCTGGCCATCTGCGCAAGCTCTAAGACCTAGCATGTGCGCATTCCTAGCATTAGCGAAAGCTAACGTAGGATAATTTATTTAAGTATTTAAGCAGAGTCATCCGAACGTGCAATCGCGGAACTGTAGCATAACACTGTCAAAATTGACATCAAAGTTGCAATGTTCAATTTGAAAAAAATTTGCTCGAACTCAAACGGGCATGACCCGGGATGGGCAGCATCGTGCCCCCCCCGTCTTAGCTTCTGGGGGGGGCGTTGATCAGCCCCTTAAAATAGTTAATTAGACCGGTTTTTTCCCTTATTTCGGTTTTCTGCATTTGAAGAGGGCAAACTTTTACTCATCAAAGTTCATTCCGACCCTTTCAATTAATTTTGTGTCACTCAAGAGATTCCGAAAAAATCCAGAACGGTCACCAAGAAATCAACAATTGCAGCCAACATATGGCCTTTCTTCCTGGCGAAATTAGTTGCCATTCGAATTTTAATATTGACCTAATTAATAAACACAACAACTCTTCTATGAATTGAACCTCCCAGCTGAGTCCCATGCAGGAAGTCCAAAAAGCTTACTCGTCTGTAAGAAAAGTTTGTTGACATCTCGATGATAAACATCACAATTTTGAGTGATTGTGTTGTCGCCCAGTGCAATCACAAATAGTGACTTTATCAACTACCAGAATACTTCTGTCCCGTTATCTCTTCCGGTTACGCCTTTTTAAGATCGGCATCAGCTGAGCTATTTCACAAACACTTGAATTTGAAAACTGTTCAAAACACTTCAAAAAATAGAAACAATAGGGGCTGATATCGAATTACTTCCACAGTATATATTTAAAAGCAAACTCTTATCGCGTCACACAAACAACGCAAATGGACACTTAACACATCTACTAGGTTGGATTGTATCTTAACAACTTAACAAACAAGGTTAGCATGGTTAACTAATGGATTTTGAAATTATTGAATATAAGTGTTTGCAGCGCATCGCGGCATCCGAAGCTGAAATGTAGTAACATAAGAATGTCACTCAACAAGATTTGAAAGAAAATTTTATTGACTGACATTTATCCCATGTACTGTAGTGAGATATGACGCTAAGACACTTTATGAAGAGATTGTGCCGCGTTTTTCATTCGTTAGCTAGGCCAAGCAAAAAAAGGGGTAATTTCTCCTCCCCACCCGCTTTCTTTTTGGCAGCCGCTTCCTTTTTTGTACTATTTGATATTTTAATATAAAGCTTTATTACATACTGCGTTTTTCCTGGAAAAATTTACTGCTCACTTCTATTTATATCGATCGTCTGAACTAAAAACAAAACACTAACTATCAGGTAATAATCTTTGCGTGCAGCAAAAGTTTGTATATAAGTCTGCGTTGGTTTCTGGACCGTTCTACAGAGATTTTTGTGAGCTATGGTCTCTTTACCTACCAAAAATAAGAAACAGTAAAAATAAAAAAAAAGTAACAACCGCCCGCCTCCTTTTTTGAAAAACTTCGGACGAGAAACTATTGTTTTTGTTTACTTGGCCTTAGCTATAGCTTCAACGGTACCCCAGGGCGGAAGTGATCCACACTGACTTTGGAAAGGGATGTGCGGTAATCTTTATGACACCCTTAAGCTTGGTTCACACTAGCGACGGAAATGGAGAAGGAAGCACGAAATCCGATACAAACGGAAGGGTCTGTTTTCTTCTGTTCCGTCTCCGGTTTTGTATGGGATTTTGTGCTTCCGTCTCCGTCGCTAGTGTGAACCAAGCCATACCCATTTTTTGTACCTGTAATTTGCGAATTTCCTTGACCAATTTCAGACCTGACGCTAAAACTGATACGCGTTTTCATTGGTTCATTAACCGTCCGATTACAGACTTGTAACTGAATAATTCCCATTTGCATGTATTAAGTTTAGTGTTATCAAGCATTTTAGAGGCAATTTGGTGGATAATAAAGATGCCAATAGACCAATCGAATTTGAGTAATACCCGGGGAGTACTCCCCTATATCAGGTATATAGGTATGTGCCGCCCAAAAGGGTATGGTTTTTGAGCCGTTTTGGTCTGAAAACGGGTACAGATTTTGAACATTTTGGTCTAAAGTTGGGTATGGTTATCGGGGGAACGTTCACGAAAGCTTATGAAATTGCTTTTCTTCCCATCAAACGGGTATGGATTTTTGAGGTCAGGTCTTAAAACGGGTGGGGAAAATGGCATTTTTTGGTCTGAAATTGGGTTTGGATTTGGAGATGCGGGCGGCGCACCCCCACCAAAAATTCCAAGGAGTACCCCCCCCACCCCCACCCAGGGGAGTAATAGGTTATATGTTATTGAGCGATCTGTATCTTGGTTCCCGCTTTACGGGGTTACTGTTAATGGCCTACGCGCGCGCAATACCGGATGTACGAAGTAATTAGTTTCTGCTTGCTCGATTTACTTACCAGCAGTAGCTATCGCTAATTGCCAACGAGCAAGACAAAAACTGAATACTTCGGAACAAAGTATTAATGCGATTTTGAAGTAGATGTTATGTTTAATCCTAATTTTTTAACCCTTAAAATTTTTTAAACACCATGCCTTTTCACTACATATCCTTGGAGGCTTAATTCAGCTTCATCCTGCTTTTTAAGTAATCCGTATTGACTGACAGAAGATACGGGCATAAATGGGATAACTTACTTTCTTTATTTTCAAAAGCTGTTAAAATGCAAGTTGTTTCTCTCTGTCACCAATATCCTTGGCTTCGCGATCGGCTGCAAGGCAGCCGCATTATAGAGACGCACAATCACTAAAGAACAGGCGCTCTGATTGGCTCTACTCTTCAAAAAGTCTCTCTCTGATTGGTTGATGTGCTGACGAAAATTCTATTGCC
>JAOBYF010095450.1:0-11710 GCA_025403605.1 Parazoanthus darwini | reverse complement strand
GTGTATTGCAATTTGTAGTTGCGTATTTCAATTTGTATTTGTGTATTTCATTTTGTATTTCTGTATTTCAACTTGTGTTTATGTATTTTGTCAATTTGTATTCGTGTATTTGAATTTGTTTTTGTATTGCACTTGTGGGCCACCGTAGTATAGTAACTCGTGTTTTTTCCCCAAAAACATTACCATGTTGCGTTTGTTTTAGATTTCGTATTGACAAAACCACCATATGCTGCACTGCAGCACAATCATAATGAATTGAAATACTTTGTCTGAAAATGATACTTGCTAGCTAAGAGAGTTTCATGGTAAGGACTTTCATGTGCATTGTTGCCAGAATTTAAATACAGTTGGAATAGAACAACTTACAGTAACCAACTGCCTGTACTACTGCATTTTTTGCCAATAGTGTTAACATTAACTAACATTAATATTCAATTTTATGTTGCAATTTTGCAATTTTTTAAAGTTCTCTTATTTGTTTTAATCAATGTAAGTTGTAATTTTGTTTAGTAAAACAAAGAATTCTAAAACAACTTATAGCAATAGAAAATCACATTTTAAAAAAAGATAAATAATGGTTATGACGTCATTTTGGATCTTGTATCACGGTATTAAACGACGTTATAAAATGACCAGAAATTTTCCATAGTAGAAGTTAACATAGTTAAGTTCTTTATTTTTAAGTTTCTGAAACCCAAAACAAGTTGCAAATTTGTTATTGAAGCACATTTAGGCAAAGTTTGATATCGGGTGGGAGCCATTAAAGAGAGAGCAATAAACCCATAAAGTGTTTGGAAGAAAGAGGGGCCGTGCAGCAATTTAATAAAAGCAAGATGCGACCATCTGAAGTTGCTTGGAAGTTGCACTCACAGAAAATGGACGGACTGACAAATATTTAAGGTAAGCATTTATTAATGTTCTAGACGAAGTAATTCAAATATCGAAGTAAACAAGGCACCCTCCAAAATTTGGCGGAATGTCTGTGGTAAGTTGAAGACAATTTTTTAAAAATTTGTTTTCGCTCTTGAAAGAGAGCGTAGTAACAATAAACCACGAGGTTTGCCGGGGTTGTAGCTCATTCGATCATGAATGAAGTGATTCGTTTCCAAACCATGGTAAACAGATTGCTGTTGGTCATCCGTTCACGTAAAAGAAGCTGGACGAGGAAATTCGTTGCAAAAAGTCATGTTTTGGTTGGCACTTAATGGTAAGAGGGAAATAAGTAAACATATAAGATTTTAGTCAGTGCTTTCAAAATAAGTTTCTAAATTCAATGCGCTGTTAATTATTTTCACGATCAGGTTCCAAGAACAGTTCTGGAGGTAAGGAATTATAGTAGAATTCTTCGCTGGATTCTCTCATTGTAGGGTACAGTAATTGTTTGCCTCTCTCCCCTCTCCCTAAAAAATCCCAACTGCAGATTCTAACTTCTTCCGTTGCCAAGAAAATAACCCAATGAACCAAAGTCATTCTATACACTGTAACTCGTGTAAAATTACAGACTTCTTATTAAAGTAAATAGTTAAATCAGTCTGCCAAGAGTTTTCTTCCCTCAATTTATTGCATGAAAACCTACATTTATATATCACTGATAGTCCCTGAATTCTAATAAGTCCCAACAGCAGTGATTACATAAGTAATCGCTTTGTTTGAAAAACCGATAGTAATGAGAAAAAATACTAAAACAGCAATTCGATTTGAAACGTTAGCTAAGAAGCGTTATCTTAAGTTTAAGAAAAGAATGATTTAAAAATGGATACGAATAATTGGTAATTGAACTTCGTGTCGTTCAACTTTGGTCTGAAACCATTCTTTTGATGACTGATTTTGAAATTATGCGTACGGTCTTAGACCAAAATGCACTCCACTTAGTTCAATTACCATTATAAATAAACTTTTTAGCAATTAACAGTTTTTTGATTATAGTTCTTCAATCATCCGAACCTCTAAATGTAGTGAAATAGCTAGCAATTTTTGTATGGCGCGAGCGTGCATCTATAGCTCGATAGACGCACGCCCGTGCGTCCACAAAATCTCAACATACGAAGGTGAACAAAAAGGTGCTTTGGAAAACTTTAAGGCTTTCAAATGGAAACCGAAATATTAAATGAGGGGCTTAACAATAATTGGATAAGAACTACCGATTTTCAATTTAGATATGGGTTTCTTTTTCGAAAACATTCCAGTCGGTGAACAACGGTTTGTAACCCTGAATCACACGGAAATGGACAAACTAAAACCAAGACGCCGAAAAAAAACAAAAAGAAAAACTAAGTGGCATTATTCTAAAAGAAATGGTTCATACTTTAGCTGTGCTTCAATCGATTTATGGATGCTTGGGAAGTTGGGAGAGCACTCGAGAACTAAAGAAGCACTTGGCTTCGCCTCGTGCTACTCCAAAGCTTCTCTCGCGTGCTCTCCCAACTTTCCGCGTCCATCCATAACTCGATAGACGCACGCTAAAGCATGGACCATTTAGCGAAAACATTTGAAATGAAGACCAATAGCTAAATTTTATTAAATACGCACTCTTAGTGTTCATACAGGTATGGATAGCTTAGCATGGTGCAAATAGTGTGACAGAAGTACAGTCCCAAAATCAGAGTGCTCAAACAAGAGGGTGATCCAAGATCATGTATTTTTAATGGCTGTTCCAACGCGTTTCACCTTTCGGCTTCCTCAGAGATTTACAAGTGATTTGTTGGGGTTAATTGGCTCTTTGGCGTAATTTATTATACTTACTTACATTCAGTGAAATTACAATTTTAATTATATTTGTTAGTTCGTCTTGCTATGGCAAGAGTCCAACAAGTTCTCACTCCAAGCGGGGCTTAATTATCTAAATCATATAGAAATGTAGCGGCACTACAATACATGAACCTATTTATTGATAGCCCTTAGATAACAACCAAACCGCTTGTTTAAGCCATGTGGCTGGAAGCTACTTAGCTGGTTAATCCAAAAGCACTCTCGTTTTAGAAAGATGGCCTTCTTCATGACTATTTCTACTGCCATAATGCGGGTGTCGCAATCAAAAGGTGTGGTCGGCTGATTTGAGAAAGCGGCTTTCAGGTTCGTTTGAGTCATGTTTCCTTTTGATATGATTTCGATGGTTGTTCATCCTTATGTTCAGGTTCGTCTCGTTTTTTCCTACATATTGTTTGTTGCATCTAATACATGTGGCGACCTATACTGCCAACACAGATTGGCAACTGAGGCTGTGTACACATATATATATATATATTTAACTTTCTTAGGGCTAGTCTTAAAACGTACAATATACTACTGATAATGCATTCACGTGGAAGTTTGCATACTATTTTGCTTGTGCCTAAATTTGCCACTTTGGCAATCAATACCTAGTAACGTGCCCCGCCCGGTACGAAAAACCCAGAGACAAACCCTTTCTCTTTTGGGACAAACTCTCTGGGAAACGTACTCTCCAATCGATGCAGTAGCACAAGCTTTGGAGATTAAAGCTTCTAATTGTTAGGAAAACAGGTAAATATTTTTAGCAATTGATAATGGCAAAGTTGGATCTGCTACACGGATGCACAACACGGCGAGACGAATAATCTCAAGAAATGACTTTGATAAAACAGAGCTAAAAAACGTTTTCACGCGAACGTGAGCCTGCGATCGGGGCTGCAACATATGGGAAATGGCGGCAACTGTAAAACGTTCAGTAAGCACATCGGTTTTCTGTTAAGAAAAAGAGTTTTCCTGGAAAAGACAAATCTCCTGTATACAACATTCGTAAGAGCCACAATCTGTTTAGCAACTTCTTTGCTCCTCTGACAGTGAGGTTTAAAGATATACAAGATCCGGAAAGGAACAAGCGTAAATTGGGGCGGTCGACAGAAGAAATTCTGCCTGCACTCGACAATAGTTGACCCATGTGCACGCGTTGTTCAGCTCTGTTTCTTGTTATATATATATCTATTAGTCACGCCAAAACTCGAATAATTCACACTTGGGAGTTCAATGCTACAAGCTATAGGCGCTTCCCAAGTCTCACTTCATTGCGTCGGAAAGCTTTAATTTTATCCAGGCATTCTCGTGTTATAGCATTTATTTTGTAGACATGCCTTTCAGTCATGAAAAAGTCTAGGGATACGGTGTTAAGGCAATTTAAAACGAAACTACCATTAACAGCCAGAGATGAAGTTTCCTTAACCGGAAGGCTGTTCAACAATTCTGCTCTATTTTACAACAGATAGTAACATCAATAAAGTAGAAAGCATAGTGACAGTGTTTCCATCTGACTCCATCGCATTTAATCCAGATATCAGCTACTCCCAATCAAACTTTCTCGCTTCTTTCGCTGCACAAGATGGAGACGTCAGACATGCCTAAGCAGTCGATTCGTCGTTGCTTTGCAAACTATCACTGAGGGGGAAAAAAAACAGAGTGTTGTATAGTCTGAAGATTTGATTGTGTTAATGTAAGATATCAAGCAGAAATTGCTTAGCTCTTGTAAATTGATAAAGCAATTCCAAAACGTTCGTTTTAAATTAGTTTGTAGGTAATGCGCAAAAATTCGGAATTTAAAGGCACTATATAACTATAGTGGCTCCTCGGCACTCCATTGATAGTAACTGTCGTTGAACTTCCTTCCCTATTTTCTTTTTTCCTTGCAATCCTGCCTTATTTCCTTCCTTCCTTCCTTCCTTCCTTCCTTCCTTCCTTCCTTCAGTTTTACTCTTTTTAGCTAAGTTGCGTACTTTCTGACGCACTAACTTATCTGAATACTTTCATTTATGATTGTTTACTTATTTCTTTATTTGCTCGCATACATTTTAATTGGCAAGAGATCTGATAATAGATCAAGCGAATTAATAGATCAAGCCAAATCTGATAACAGTAGGCAAACTCTAAATTATTAACTATTGCAAACAAATACAAATTGCAACCTGATAAATAAAAGACAAAGCTGTAAGTCGAGCGCATTGTTTTGAAAGGAGAAGATGGATTTAAATCAAGTATATGATTACTGGTATGCTTACCAAGAGAAATGATTTGTACTGCAAGACACTGTCTCCACACATCAGAGATCGATACTTGTATAAACGGAGAGACCTGCCAAAATATAGCTCGCAAAACTAATTGGGGAAACTGCCTTTTCTATTTTGCTTCTCTTTAAAGCATCACTGGCAACATCGTGAGACTGTAAACGTTTGTTTTGAGCGTTAGAGAGTTTGGCAGACAGTAAAGTGCTAGAAACTATTTTCGTTTCACGGTTAGCGATTAGTCACGTTTAATCCATGAAGCAGCGAAGCTTACCACGCTGTTTGAAGGAACGAATCTCGGAAAACTATTGCAGTCTCGAAACTTAATCACACAGGGAGAAATTTGGAAAAAAAAGCATTTGGAAGGTCCCATTTGGAATCATTATACAGATGCAAACATATATATTAATTATTGCTCTACTTGACAAACATCAGTGAAGTTGATTGTAACATAAACGTAAGTTCTTTTACCTTGTCGAAAACCTTGATTGCAGTTCTTCGTTAAGGTTTGTTGTATTCCATCGAGCCGCACGGCGCTACATCCTGTTCTTTGAATGCTTCTTTACGTCCTTTACCTGCTGTGTCCACGCCCTTATATCTTTGTCTATATGTTTATTGGTGTATATTTCGTGTCGTATTTTACTGTTGACAATTAATCTGGGACTAAACAAATACAATAACCCTCTTTTGTTCACTGCGTATAATCATAATCCTTAGTAAATGTTTCTAAGGATTATTTACACGTCAGTTTAGGTACATACGTTGGGTTCAACGTTTACCCATTTGTTCCCAAAGAAAATGTTGACAATGATGTACTGTTATTAATGATGCTCAACTATAGTGACGTTTTGATTACGTCAACATCATCCTGTTCTTAAAAGAACAAGAGAGTAGTGTATTGAAGCAGCTCTGTCATCAGAGTTACCGATTTGTAGAATTCTGCTTGCTTTAGTTTGGATCCATAGGATAGGAGGAATGTTGAGAAATCAGCCGTTAAATAGTCAAAGGACGTGTATGATAGTGTCAGAGTTTACAAGAAAAGAACATTGAATAGTAGACTGTTACCATGTGATATCGGTTGTGTAATATTATACTTACTTCTACAATAGCTGAAATTTAAAAAAAGAAAGTAGTTGTTAGCTTTACAACGTAATAACAGTTATAGTAGTAGTGGTGGTGGTGGTGGTAGTAGTAGTAGTAGTAGTAGTAGTAGTAGTAGTAGTAGTAGTAATAATTATAACAATAACGACAGATATAAAATAGATAAAGGCTAAATTGTGTATTAAAAGTTTAAAACTAACGTTTTCGACTAAAAGTTGTCATCAGGAGTATGATAATAACAATAACAATAATAATAATAGTACTACTAATAACAAAAATAACAATAACAATGCAATACTAATAGCATTGAATAAATAATAACTACCTGTTTCAATAAACAGAGCGTGATTGTTTGTTCTAAATTTGTAGTAGTCTTGTTTGAGATTAAAGTTATCAGATCGTTAAGAAATTGGTCTTCTCTGAAATCCTGTTTAATTTTACTAAAGAAATCTAACCTAGCTGAAGTTTCAGTTTTAGTTTTCAAGTAGTACGAATAGTTGCTTTGTAGTTGTGAAGTAATATGATTGACATTGTGGGCAATACCCAGTCTAGTACAAGAAGAATTACAAAATTTTAGAAGCTGGTATATATTGTCCATATATGAGTTCGACAGTTTGGGACCAATTTCGTGCAAGATATGTAAGGCCTGTTTGACAACTGAACTTTCATCTTTTGCATTCAGATATCGGTAGTAATATAACATTTGCTTAATAACTTTAACTTGTATTGGAAAACTCCCAATTGCACCTCTAGTTGCGTGTTTTAACGCTTTTCGATTTATTCTTACAGAAACACAGGTTCGCTTTCTCCCACTGTTTTTTTTAAAGCTAGTTTTATGTACACTCCGAAGACTTCACATCCATAAACTAAAACTGGTTGAAAGACAGTGTCAAAAATTTTCCGTGCTGAACGTAAAGGAAGCCTCGAGAGATGTATTTTGAAAAGTGCATTTAGTGCCTTTTCAGCCAAATTTTCTGAGCCGTTGTAAAAGTTCCTGAAGATGTAATTTTTTTTTAGTGGTAGTAGTAGTACTAGTAGTAAAAGTGTACGATACATGTACGGTATTTAGTATATTTGATGTACAAAGCTTACTTAATAAATCAGATGAGCAGTAATTGTGACAGCCATCGAAGCAGCATCTCTCGCCACGTCCACATTGGCTTGTGCTTGTACAAGTTTCCACCGGTGGCGGACATTCAGATGGCGTTTCAACATCAGGACACACTGTATTTGGCGGAGGCTCTGGCAACATCAAACAAAGTACCGGGTGTCAGTAGCTCTTTTTAAACTCATTTGTCCTCAATTGGGTAGAGTGTAGGCGTCGAACTCAGTACCAGTTATAGCGGTGTCTGATGGAGTCATATCACGAAAACTTTTTAAACGAAAAACGTATTTGCGTTTACCAAAAAATATAGGATCACATAGATTATTTGTGTCCCATATAAAATGGAGGAAAGACAAAAACTATAAGTGTGGCCACGGTTTGTAATAATCATTGTGTCGGTTTAGAAATCTTAATTTCAATGTGACCACACAGAACTAATACAATATCACTGATACGTTTGTGTATCGATAAAAGCTAATACGTCCTAGCTTTTCCACTGTAATTCCTGCAGAAAAGCTCGTTTGCTCATTAGTTCACAACAAGCAAAACCTTGGTCGAGAAAATTCAATAATTGAATAAAATAGCTCTGCGCCGTCATTTCTTTGGTTACTTTTTTTTGCCCATGTTCGATCTCGAAACTGCCTATGTACACTTTAGATGTATGTAGATGTGTGTACATTTACCTAACCTGATTTGGCTAACAAGCCGATTAAATCACAGCTAACATAAATTAAAGTCGTCACATGTTATCCCTGAGAGTTTTTTAGCCTTTATTTTCTTGTAACTAAATAGATGCATATCTTGGTGATTTTTCCACCTTGGTGTTCTTACATGTACGTTATGAATTTGTCGACCAATTTAGTCATTGTAAGATAGTTAGGGCATTGCGTACCGTAGGGAAATGGCGTCAATCAGTCAACAACTCTATTTTAAAATGTGTCTTATCCGATGTGTTCACTACTCCGGGACACGCATGTGAGAACGGATCTATTCGATTTTTGTTTGCATGATTTTACAATAGAATCAGTCCGTTACATGAATCATTTATTAACATGTTTACAAACACGACTGGTCCTGTTTGTTACTGGTGTGCCATCAGAGCTAGGCCCCGTTTGTTACAGCGGCACAAACCGAATTTTGTGTAGTTTCTAGTTGTAACCAAGGAGGCCTGAAGTGATTGCTTTGATATGAAGCACTTTATATTGATATCAGGACCATATTAACATAGAAATACCTGTTTATCCAGGCGCAGCGAATGTTTAGGAGAAACTTTTCTAGTTTGATCTAACTTCTAAGTTTCAATGGTTTCCTTTGGCCACAAATGTACAATTGCACGTGACAATTGAAAACAAAAAAAATTATATCTTACAAAACGATATGTGGAGATTAATATTACGCGCGAGCATGAGGATATAAATGATATTTTGAATAGTAAAAGAAGTTTTTACTGGCGCATTGTTGGTAAATTCGGTAGATTTTTAGAAAATCTTCGTAAATCTTTGGAAGAAAAGTGTTAGAAAGCTTGATGGTTTTGATATATTTTTTAAAAATTCTAGGAATTCGTTAATCTCGCTACGATGGGGATGCCAGCAGCTAAATGAAAATTATCACACTAGGGTCTCGGATGTAGCTTTGTGTTGAAACATTCTCCATGAACTGAAAATTGCATTGCTTGTTATTTCAAAACTTATTTTTACTTATTTGAGTTGAGATGCCAGTGAACCTTTGCCCTGTCTATTTCAAAAAGCCGTAATTAGTCACGAGACAACCGGCGATGTCGCATTTTAAAAACTTTAGTCATTTTTATAAAATTGAAGCTTTAACACTTGAGAAAGCAACTGGAAAAGAACTAAATTGATCGTACAGTAAGAAAGAAAGTTGTTTCGGATGATGTGGCACTTAGAATGAGTTGACAGAACATAGTCTCCGGGCACGCAAGAAAGCTTTCGATCCACTCTCACTGCGTTAGTCTTTTATGGAAAAATATCTTTAACTAGGTTAGTTTTCGTTATATAAATAGAAAACGCTAGAAAGCTGTCGGTATAGCCTGCAACAATCGCCAGTTTGTCATTGCTTCTTCTAAGAGATGCAAAACAGAAAGAAAAATGCTGGTACTTAATTGATTGAGACACTCAACGCTGAACTAGGGGTAGAATTACGGTTTAGGCTTTCAACCAGACTGCTTACAAGACGTTAAACAAATGCCTTTATACTGGTAATGTATGCCGATATAAAAAGCCCAACAACAGTTAATAGAAACGTTATGAGTAATGGATGATTTTTGGTATAAAACAGTGGATTAAATGGCGCTAATCAACCACATGCACGAAATCAATCTTTAGCAAACTCCGCATAGGTACATGATCAATGTAAAAAAAATTCAAAGCCTAGGCGAAGAGACGACTCGCTTTATGTATCTTCGATCGCCAGACAGAGCTGCTTTATAGGAAGAGCGTTCGTAATTTGATAACCTCACGATACTTTTGTACAACAAGAAATGGAATTTGAAATGTGTGCAATGTTGCGACCTAAAATGCCACTGTGTATTGAGTCTCCAACTTTTGGCAATTTTTTTCCGCGGTGTCCACGATCACTGTTTGGGTAAGCGACCGAACCAGTTTAATCCTGAAACCCTGATAAATACATTTGGCAATTTTTTCAGAAAACTGGTAAAAGCGTCTGATGTAATTTGCAATACTAAGTTACCTCTAATCTAAGCACACATGTTGCGGTTCGCGAAGACAAAGAGACATTGGTGTACTTACGGGCAAGGAGTGCCGGTAGAATCGCTGCAAGAAGCAAGAACAAGAGGCGAGGAGATGCCATAATTAGCGAAGTTTAGCTCGAGCCGAGTATGGAATTCCTTTCAGAACTGCACGCCGCTCTCGGCTATTCTTCGCTGGTGCACACTCCACAGTGCCCAACTTGGTTACGAGAATGAGGATAGAGTTGATGCCTGATGGTGTCAAGTCCCAGCGAACAATGGACCGCCACACAAGCTTAACATCTGATGACGCAAACATCATTTGACATGCAAATACGACGCGTTGAGAAAAACGTATCAAGATAAACATAACACAGAAACTAACTAATTAGAGTTAGTAACTTGAGAAAACATATTGATGATTTTGATGTCTCAAGATTTTGTTGCGGCTCAATGGCTCATGGTTTGTCAATCAATCATGTTGGGTCGCAAACGGTAAACCATGCAAGCTGTTTTGCCGTTATGCTATACCGTAATTAAAATATAATTGATTACAGTTTAATGAATATTTGTGTTTATTTCATATTTAACTGTACCCCAGGGTTCGTTTACTTGAACTCCAACAGTATAGAACGTGTAGGTCAGTAGCTTCAATTTACGAACTCATGTCATACTAGTTTCAAATTTTTTTTTACACTGATTGCAAAAAGGATTGCTCAACATCAAGGCACTAACGGATGACGTTTTATGTTCAGTGGGAATATTCACGTCGCCCTACGCCTTGTTATTCGTTTGTTCTATTTTATTGTTTCAAAAATATGGTGGCGATTGCCTCCAAAAAGTCAATGCGATACAGTCACGCTACAATGAATGTACCAAGAAATTTTAAAGATCCCGTGCGCAAATGTGTTTGCGTGCACGCTATGGATTCTGTGGTTCACATCAGTCAACACTTTTGGATCTCGTGATCTTAGCCCGACTGAGATAGTCACACATTGACGTGTATAATAAACATATCTTTATCTTCACACGTGCACGACTGAAAACTAAAAAATCAGCTTTTGAAATTGTGATTTTACGATGTAATGTCGGACGTTCATAATCACTACGAGTTCCCAAAATCGCGAAATTCCCCTCAGCCTAAAATACAAACCACTGTTTTGCGACCTTTTTGCCTGAGGCTGAGCACAGTTTCTCACCAGATATGAAACTGGGCACCTCCTAAAACAAGAAGTATTTGTTTTTAAAATGTAGTGAGTCATACGACAATAACACTAAGGACCTGTTTATATGAGCCCGGTTTGCCGGGAAGCCCGTTGAGGCGAGATCCCGCCTCGCTCCTATTTTGCTAATAAAACTGTTGTCGCGTTTACATGAGAAACGGGCTGGCCCGGTTCAGTGGGATCCCACCGTCAGCTGTCGAGATCTCGGCATGGCGGGCCAGACTTTTTCTCATGTAAACACGCCATCCCGGCGAGGTGGGACGAAAATCGTTTTTCAAAAATCATGAAAAGTCGGAAAGAAAGCCTGTTTATTTTCTGATAGCCAAATGTTTCTACTCATATACAACAAAGAAGTTATTTTCATCAGATAAGTATCTGTTCGAAGAATCGCTGTTGAAAAAATTTGAAACTAGCGTGTTTTGAAATGTAAACAAACTGACTGTTTGTATCAAAATGTAGAGGGAACCATTTGAAAAGGTCAAATATTTTTCACAGTACTTCCCAAAGCAGTGCTTGCAAAAAAAATGAACAAAAGTGAGAAGATTGATTGCCAAATACGTGTAAATTT
>JAOBYF010095339.1:0-11710 GCA_025403605.1 Parazoanthus darwini | reverse complement strand
GGTTAATATTTCGAGTTACGCCCCCAGGGGCTTTACTCGAAACAGACAAAACCTGGTTTATTACTTCGAGTTTCGCCCCAGAAAAACAAACAAAACTAGTTTAACACTCCATTTCCGTTCGCATTGCTTCATTACGATAAATTTTATTACCATTGTCATTATCGCTTCTTATTAGTCTTAGAACTCTTTAGTTTAGCCATGAACATGCTTTCAGACGCATTTTGTGTAACAATTATTTCACAATTTTCACAGATCTGGAAATGTACGAGTGCACTCGAACAACTGAATGTGTTCAAAATGAAAAGATAAAAATGGTTCACCAATATCGCTCTACTGCCAGCAGGCCATTTGAACAATTAAAATTATTACAAGTGAATTGCGGTACCGTAGAAACCAACCTACAGAAGATAGTTTAATGAGAGCAATATTTTCTGAACAAAAAATAAGTCAGGCAATGTTTTAGTAGTTTCGCAATCCTTCATTATAATGTTGCTCTTAAACTTAAACGAAGTAGTTTGGTCGCTCGCTTTCAAGGAAAACATGTCAAGATGTATACATTTGAGTAAAGGGTGCTGCAAGTTTGAGCTAGTGCTCACTAAAAAATACTGTCTGTCTGAGTTTCATACACGTATACGTTCATGCATGTAGCCATATTAGATCAAATTCCCTAAATTCTTTAACATTTGCACGAAACATTTCGTTTTTATGTGTAAAAGCGGTTAAAATGCAGAAAAAAGGAAACGAAAGTAATTCTTTAGTTTAATTTAAGAAAGTTTAATTCTTTTTTAAAAAAAGTATTTATTAAAATACCGCAACAGGCTTCCTCTGTCAAAATTGCATACAGCATCATGCATGCGGCTACGTTATCTGTTGCAACATTTTTGCTGGTAACTTAAACAATCGAAATAAACATGTTTTCCATTTCTCCATAAATTAGTTACTTGTGTGGAAAACATGAATATCGTTCCGACACCAAAACAAATCGCTGACACATTTTATCGTTAATCAAAGATGCTACAAGGTGGATACACCAGAAGTCGCGTTTGCAATGATTGCCATGCATGATGTGGTGCATGATATCACCCATGAGCGGAGGTCATATTTGTTGTCAGCTGTTGTCCGGAACACCGGACTGATTGAATAAGGGTCTCACTGCATCTTTCACAACAGGGTGAAAATGACTCAATTAAGAGATTACTAACAATACTTTAAAGGATACGGACGTAATTGTTGTGGACTCCTAGCCGACAATGGGTGTTTTTGAGGCATCTACCTCGGCACTGTAAAACTCACGGAAAGAAATGTAGTACAAAACCAGTACAAAGTTAAGTTGTGAGACGATTCGTCTAGAAAAAAGAGGTAGTTTGAATTTGCTTCCGTCGTTTATTAAGAAATGCACTTAATTCGCTTGCTCATCATGTTGCTTTCAGACAAGCAGACGGGGATCAAATATTAGAATATCATGACACGGTTCGTTAAGTGCAATTAACTGCAATAGCTGTGAAGTCTTCTATGTTGAACGACCACGATTCCAAAAGTTGATAAGAAAAAGTAGCTATATTGTCCTCACGTCTTTAGAAGCTATTTCAACCTTCTAAAAGACACCAAATTCTTCTCTTAATAAAAGTCATATGAACTGGAAGCCAGTTTATGGCACCATACATTACAAGAGATTTCGCTCACATGAGTACGATCTCGTGTTGCGCAATCAATATTATATTTTAAAATCTACGTGACTTCACGTAGAAATCATTTAGTAGTTTCGTAACAGACAGATAAACTGCTCATAAGAACGAGATGTCTATTGGTATGGTGTTCACTAAAAATATCCTTTGGACTAACGTCTTTTCAAATTGCAGGCATACGATACAGAATGTTAAGGACTTACAGACACTAAGACAGTCAGATTTTAAAAAAGTAGCTGTCATATATGGTGCGCAGTCTCAGTTCATGAGTGGAACACGAATGCATGTTTGTGTACTATCACGGCATCGGTATTGCGTTGTGACTAAAGTTGGTAGTTAAAATTCCTGTCAAGTAAAACGTCTTTATCGGGTAGTTATAAGGAACTGCTTGTCTTAATTAACGCCAAACGGTTATTACTCAGTTGTTTTGGTTGAACTCAAATGAAAATGTTTCATGACACAGTTTTATTTTGAAACACTTGGTCATGGAAATTGAAAGAAAGGTACGTGGCTGGTGCTTTCAGTTGGTCCCGGCTTTACTCCCAAACAGTCAGGTTCTATCTCAATCCAGTACCGTAAAACCCCGCTTAATTTTCAAAAAGTCTTTCCTGTTTCTGCTTGCTTATGTTCGTAAATAGTTTTGGGTGGGGTAGGATGGGGGTTTGGGTATAAGAGGGGGGTTATAACCAAAAATTTAAAAAAAGGCCGTTTTGAACTAATTACAATTCTGTTAAAACTATGTAAAAGGAAACTATCGACATCAGTGATATTTTTGTACAACCTTCACCCAGGGCTTTTCCCCAAGAAGTGGGAAGGTCGGGAAAGTGTCGAAGATCGGGAAAGACTCGAAGGTCGAGAAAGTGTCGAAGGTCCCGACCTTCCCACTTCTTAGGAAAAAGTCCTGGGATCAAGGTTGATTTTTGTATGCAATGGTTTGTGATATAGAATTTAAGATCGTAACGAATGTTATTTCAGTTAATTGGCAATAATAAATATAAGAAAGGATTACAGATAAAGCCAATTTCTTTAACCATTTTATTTCTACGGTTTAGTTATACTTAAAAAATTCGACATTGCATAAGTTTGTGAGTGAATAATAAAAAATAATTAACGGGAATGCATTATTTATTTTGTATTTGTTCATATATCAGACAGCCAAATGACGGTGGACACTTAATCATTGTTTTACAATACTGCTAAATTAAAATTATTTCTAAAGCCAAAAAGTGACTGTAATATGCTTTGTTTTGCTATTTTCATAAATATTTTAACGAAAGACTTGAGTTCACTTATAGTTACGACTCCTTGAAGGAAATAAGCCCGTTTAATCACAGGAGTTGAATATGGAAAGATCGCTTGAATTCCGAGTGGATCTACACTAATCTCAGACTGTTTTCTAGCCAATTCTATGAAAAGAAACCATTACAGTCTTCAGAGCCTTTGCCTTATAATTGCACGGAATACAGGCAGACTCCCATAATCTGTATTGAGCTGGATGCCATGACCAGACATATTCAAGCTCTTTACTGCCAGCTCGGGATACTGAAAGTTCATAAAAAAATATATTAACTGAAGGAGTCTCCAACATTTCTTCGTTTTGTCAGGAAGATCAAGAACGCCGTTCTTTCTGCATGTGTCATACATAACAAACAAACAAAGTGAACACCATCTATACTCAGTTCTTGCGTTTAAAAGATTAGTGAAAATTACCACGATTAACAAAACCTCTATGTGATTAATACACAGTCCCTCTAATTAAAATGGTCTTTTGCAAAGCCATTTACAGCTGAATTTTACTGAAATGCTATTAAAAATATTTTTTAGCACCAGTAAGTTTTGAACACGTTAGGTAATCTTTTTTGCCTTACATCTTTTTTCTTCCTTATAATGAGAAGCTTCCAAAAATTCCTTTAGTGCCGAAATTAATAGCTCGCATTGCAGTTGTCAAAGCAATTCTTTCGTTTCACACAAAACGGTTTCGTAACATTGGTGTTCTAAAACCTATGGTGATATAACGCATTAATTAACTATGTAGCACAGAGCGGAGTGCTCAGTGCTCGTTAATAGTGGACTCTTGCTGGGCCCTCACACAAATAGTATGTATCAGTTATGGCAATTTTAGTTCTTTTCTTTTTCACAGGTCCGATTTGTGTTCCTTTCTCTCGTGCTCAACTGGATTTCAGCCTGTATTAGTTTAGAACAATTCAGAGACACTCGTTGTTTTGGAATGATTATTTTCTTTCTTTTCTGACCAGTGGTCGAGGAATATTCTCAAACGTGGGCATATTTTTATGAGTTTAATATGAGTTACGTGAGAAAAAAACCGCTAAACTGTCCAATAAAAAGACGTGGAGGGGTGCCAAGTGAAACATTCCGTGCAAAAATGTAGACACTTTGGAGGTCGTAATATTCTAGTCTCCGTTCAGTATGAATTGCAAAAGAGGATTAATGTACAGGTCGAGGTATTTAGTGGAGGCACGTACGCTTTCTTAAAACGTTCTGGGAAAAACAAATTGACCAATTCATCATTCCATGACTGATTGCAATTATTCCGCAAAAATTTTCAAAATCTTACCGGCACTTTCTATCAATACATATGGTCAGATCAAACTCAGAAATATCTGATCAAGAAGGAAGCCAACGCCGGTGCAACGAAATGATACATTTTTGTATTTGATTTTTGTATTTGATTTTTGTATTTGATTTTTGTATTCTCGCTTTATAGGTGAACGTAGTTTAAATCATTCTAACGTAGAAATTGGCTTAACAAGAATTAAGCAAAGACAACAGCAACAACAAAACACTACTCTGATAAGACATTTTGATTTCTGAATTTTAACTGCTGACCAATACATGTTGATTATTTTAAAACAGAGTATGTTTGTGTGATGTTATTAATTTATTATATTCCGCAAAGGATTTCATTTTCAATTATTTGTTTCATCGGAGACGTTCTTATATAAGTGATTAAATATGAAGTTTTTTTGGAGCGGTTTGTATTTTACAAAGAACAGTTTTGAGAACGAAGGAAAACGACTCTGATCACCCAAAATTTTGAAAACATACTGATAAATCTAAATTAATCTAAAAGTTGGAACATCTTTTCAGTGAAGCCAATGTCACGTGATGTGCTTCTGTTAATATTTTTCATCACCTTTAGTTACGGTACCTGCTTTAATTCAATGGCACTGGAAAAAAACCAATTGCTTTAATAGGTAAAGTCTTAAGTGGGATTGATTTCTTGAGCCAGAACAAAGCGAGCGTCACTTGTAAACACAATATAGCTTCCGGCGAGTTTTTGTGGGCACTTTCTTTTTTTTCAAAGCACTTCCTTTGAATTTCTTCTTGGCCGCTGTACATATTCTTTGTCACCTATTTAAAGTAGTGTCGAAGGAATGTACTTGTAAGTTTTCAAATAAAAAAGCTGCACGTACGTGCATGTACATAGCTAATTACTGCGAATCACATTCCTATTATATTGTAACGGAGCGAATTAATGACATGAAATGTTTCGTTTTTCTAGGCAAGATTTACCATAGTAACAACACTTAAACTGCAGTGGTTGCTTCAAATCTTTGTACAGTGTACATTTTTTGCATCAAATTAGCTTTTCGACTTCTTTTTTATTACACTGGTAAACGCGGTTTTGTGATCACTTCAATGGAAACAAATTACTTAGTTGAAGCATTCCATCAAGATCACGTACGAAATCTGATGGACTTATAATTTATACTCCTTTTGTTTGAAAATATTTTATTGATGGCAAAACAAAACGCAGTGAAAAACTGCAAAATGGCATTTGTGAAATTATAATGCGTCCACATACACACTTCAAGCGCGGTAGTTATATCGTAATTTAGTTAAACTGTGCTCTTTTAAGATATCTTTTGCTACAGTCGTTACTAACTCGTATGTGGCTTGGTGTGCAAACTAATAACAAACAATAATCCTTTTAGCTTATGAAACGTTTTTCACATCACTGCGGTATTTCATGCTCAGTTTAGTGTAACAAGGTGTCTGATTCACCCAAACAGCAAGTTACTTTAAAGAGGCAGGACTGGTTTGTTTTATTACATCTTTATTACATTACCGGCAATGAACCACGTCTTTCAAGAATTAAAAAAAAATGTTTCTTAAAACAGTACATGTATTTAACATTTGTGAATTCCCACTTTTTGAACTTTGAACCACACAATCTATGACCATACCTTTCGAGACCCGTGTTCTCATACTGATAGTAGTAAGGCGGTTTTTCGTATATGTTAAGATTGTATGTTTTACCTATAGTTGATTAGTCTTTTGAACAATTTTATGTTGTAATACCTTAATCTACAGCAAGTTCGCATTTTGAGCTGTTGCAGTTTCTGGGCATCACATGATTTAATAGAACGCTGTATTGTATTGTCTGTAATTGTACTGCTGGTGCGTGTGGCCAACTGTGGATTACATTGTCTGTCTCATAGCTTCCACGACACCTTCACGGTTGATTTTTAACCTGATTAACTGAATGGACAAACATACCTATTTTGCCAAATCTGCAAACAGCTACAAAACATCTTGTTCTTTCTGATCCCAGTTTTTTTTCTAGTTTTTTCATCACCGCCCTTCCTTCACACTCCTAACAGAGAATTGGTCTGCTTATTTCACTTTAAGTGAAAGTTCTAAACAGTTTAAAGCTAGCAAACGTTCAAATTTAAATTTCTGTGCCTAAAAATATCAAGTGAATAAATAGTAAGCGGTGAAATATTTGAAGAAACAATCTAGAAGTCGATATCCATCGTGGAGAAGCGTTTTTGATGTACATTCCGATCGAATCTGTCTGATACTTCGACTCGCCGACGTTCAGAAGGTACAAAACAAGTTATGTATAAATAAAAAATATTTTCTTTATTCTAGAAATTATAGTCACTTTCTACATTGAGGATAAGCCGGAAAACCTCTATTACTAGCTCTGTCAGTAATTGTTCAATACACTTTGGAAAATATCGTCGGTATAGTATTTCATATCGTTGTCTATAAAGTAGCTAAAACTTCTCTTAACACCAAATACTTTTCTATAAATTAACTAAATTCTACCACAAAGTTCCTTGTAACAGTGAAAAATATAAATTAGCTTAATACCTCTCTGTAAAATATCTACATATATTAGTTAACATCTAGTGTGTTGCTCTCCTTTAAAGGTTACACAGGACCTTTTTATCCGCGAAGTGTTCATAATCCCACGGAGAATAACGTTGTACATTAAGTAGCTATGGGTTTCATTGCAAAGATTTCTAAAATGATAATCTTTGTCTGGGAACTAATAGAAAATCCGGAATTTTAGTGAAATTTACACAGATCTGAGACTAAGGTTGCCTATATTCCGAGGCTATCAAACTCAAAAACGTAATTGATATCAGTTCACTCCATTTCCAAGGATTTTGCTCCCGGATCAAACCGATAGTCTAGGTTGATAATAACCGTATTTTTCGGTCTCCATGTAAATTTACGTCCTCTCCTCGAGCCACTGTCTCACCTGGTCCATCCTATAGCCCATCGGGCCGGCCCCTCCCTCGTATACAATGTCACTGTTTTCAACAATATATATCCGTATCGGCGCAGCACCGTATGCGATATTCACCGCATCAAGCATAGTGTCTACGACAATTCTGCACGGGAAGTCTTCGGAAGATAAGATCTGAGCCGCCGTACACCTCTCGACCTGAGTCTGGTGGGAAGCAATCGAGTTGTTATTCTGCAAAACAACGATTATATGGGCATTAGAAGAGAAAAATCAGGGTACACCCTACATAACTTCAAATATGTTATTAGTTTCTGAGATTTGAACAATCCTCTAAAACCAGCAACGTGATCTCGTCTTATAACAACTAAACAAGAGTTTTAAAAATCAAACTTGGTTAAAAAAGCAAAGCGAAATTGGATTACAAACTTAAGAAACAGTTTTGATTTACACGTATTCGTTTGGTCACGCACGAAGAAAGAAGATTTCACGTAACCCTCTCACTAAGTTTTGTCAGGTGCTTTCACAGCACAATAAATTTAGAAAAGCCAGTTTCCCTATGCTAGTTTGAATAATGAACTGTGTTGTTAAAGTCTTACCTCAAATTTCCAACCATCCGTTGGGTGAGCTTCTTCAATGTATACAATAAGGAAGTCAGCGACGTGCCCGAACTCTTCCACTATTCCCTTAAACTCCTTAAGGCGCTCCATGAAGATCGGACACGAAGCGCTGCCAAAATTCAACACGAGAGGTCGGTTTGACTTCATCTGATCCAACAACCGGAAACAGTTTTGACCATCAACGGATACAACCGGGCAGTTGTATGCCCTGCTACCAAGAGCGACTTTCTTGTTCAAGTCGAGAAACACGCAGTGCCAAACATTGTGAAGCATCTCCCAGCTGAATAATGAGTTCCAGTACTGTTCTAAAGGCAGTTTACTGTGGGTCACTGAATTGAAACTCTCGCAGATGAAGCTCTTCAGGAAAGGAAAACTTTTCATTGCGGACCCAACAGTGAAGACCACAAGCAGAGCGACGTACACTACAAGCTGCTTCACGTTTGCAATGGTGAGTGAACAGATCATCGTGAAAATCTGGAACGTGTGAGTCGTCCGGATTGAATGTCGTCGTGTGTCGTCTGACGGTTTCGGTATTTATCACAGCGTTTACTAGTTACAGAGTGTTTGGATTGATCAATTACGCAGTTACTGACAATGCCTCAAAAGATTCGCACGTAATTGTTGAAGAGTTCTAGAACAATAGGCATTATTCATGCAGTCATAATAGCATTGTTAAAATCACGGAAGGAAATGAAGTACGCATTTCAAGTGTACAGTACGGTTTGAGAGGATTATTTTGAGAGGAAGTTAGGATCTATTCTGTCGTTAATTAATACGTCGAGGACCCAAGCACGTGTTCGATGTAACATCAACACGACGTAATAAAGTAAGAAAAACCCACAAACATGTATTGCATAAGCTGATAAAAAGTGTCAAGCTAAGCGATATTAATTGTGAACATTGTTGCTTAATTTGAATTCTGACAGTTATTCTTTTCAAAATATTATTCACATGCTGTGACACGGTTCGCTAACAATAAAGGTCATTATGATAACAGCGGAGAAGAAAAGAGGTGAACGCACAGAAGAAATTGCTTTTCCAAAATACAAAAATCAGCAAAAGGAGTATTTTATTTCTTAAAAAAAATACTTTCAGGCTCTCGGATATGAGGCGAAAGTTGATTTCCGGTGTACGGTAATAAGCTAATTTCATAGCATGACATCATTTTGTTCTCGTGAATTGAGCAGTCAGCTGAGTTTTCAAACATACGTGGCACGCTTCGCTTTAACAGGGAACCCGAACGTAAACGATTTTATACATTTGACGAAAACAAAGTAAACAACTCAAGGCAACAGCCAGAATGGTTAGCAGTGGTTTTAATATTATATTGATATGAGAAAGAACGATACTTTGCTTGCATGTCCCCCAAAACTGCAAACGAGAAGTTTCTCAAAAGACCTGTAATGAGACAAAGAATGAATATTGTTTGACGTTTTAAAAAAGACAAGTGCTTCGTTTACGAGCTCGGTTAGCTCCTCAACTGGTGTTGACAGTTGGAATAGACACGAAAGTAAATGTTGTAGATTGTGAAAACACGAATCTGTGTTTGTGAAGAGCAGAGAACCTGAAAGCATGTTATCTTTTAGAAAACACTAGTTCGCCAGATTCAAAAGCTTTCAGTTTTCGTTCAACCAGCAGTTGAACCTTACCTTTTTTATTGATCCGAGATAAAAGGAGCGATTATTTTTGATAGACTATTGGGTAACGACTGGTGGCGCCGTTATCTGTTATATAATCATATCGAGCCAAGTATTTTCCCAACTGAGCCGTCCTTCATGGACTGTATATTCAAGAGATGTTTGCAGTTTCACCGAGTCTAAGCACAATGTATTTTCGGCTTCCTTTTCCGCTTTCCTACGCGTTTTTATCCAGCCAATCGTAGACTAACTAAAAGTTTAAGATGTGTACGGCATATGTTGACATTGAAAGGCTTCTTTTTGTACTTTGTCCAACTAATTCTGATTTTCTTAGATCAATAGATGAGTGAAGCTTAAATTGCTACAGGTAGAAAAGCTTCTTAATTAAACTTTGAAAATTAAGTGCTAAAACACCAGCTAAACAAGTATAACGCGATCATATTCTAATAACAAACCAAAACATACCGATACAGCAGTGAACCGGAAATATAATGCCTGTGGACTTACGCAAATATTCGAGATTTTTTGGAAGAAAGATCATTGAAAAGACACTCAAAATATGAGTGGAATGGTATTTTGGTAAATCGTGTTTCTCTTTATACATTGCACTAGAATCAATTACAGTGCTTTAGTAAAATAACAACTTATAAAACCGTGGAACTGGGTTCTTGGTTATTGCATCCAACAGTACCTAGTTAAATGTGACGAGTATCAACGGAAAAACTGCGCCATACCAAGAGAAATATTCCGTGCAAGTAAAATCGTAGCGGACCCCTTTCAACTAAGAATTGCAAAGGCAGATTAACTGTCGGTCGAGTTGCTTATCAGACTAAGGCACGTACACAGTAAGCTTAAATAGGTTAGTGAAAAAAATGTTGGAAAAAAGGTCAATTCAAATCTATGGTTAACAGGATTCAACTATATAAACTCAAAGAGCAGGCTATGACGGTTAAAAGGACGTACATTCAATACAAGAATCAGACACGTGGGCGCTGTTAAGTCAAAGGCGGACTACCTCGGAACAAAGAACATTACAGTTTCCGGTAGCTTTAGACACACTTTTGGAAGTTAGAACCTCATTACACTAATACATTTAGATTAGTTTGCAGGCGTGACGAAAACATGCAAGAGCCAGTTTGTCAAAACGAAAACTTGCGATTGGAGTGTTTATGACATGTCTTTGAATGTTACATCGAACGTTTGATGTGAAAACGCAAAAAAGAAATGAGCAAAGGGGCTTGAGAAGGTGGAGCTTTGTAATGGAACTTAATACACTTATGGCATTAGTTGCCATTCAACTGATTTATTATTTTGACTTGCTAACGGAACACGAAAAAGCGTTCTACCCCCCCCCCCCGGGGGGTTCTGCCTCACCACTCGTGTCTCTAATTTGCTAAGAAAAACAAGTAGTTATGTGAATTCATATTGTCGATCATTTTCGTACAAAACTTTTTCACCTAGCCAATCTTTATCTCTACTTTTAAGAATGCTATTCTCATATAGCTGCTAGATGAGTCTTTTAGTTTTTGTACTAATTCAAGTAGTTTCTACGAATAAAATATCTGGTGTGTCCGATGAAGCAGTCATTTTATACGCCATACTCCGGATTCTTTAAACCTATTTGTACACTGAATACCATATTCTTGTCGGCGAGGAAGAGAGAAACCTCGTATGTGAAAATCGGTTCTGACTAATACATCTGTATTAAGTGAATAAATCTAGAATTGCCTGTCAGAAGTCAGATGTTTGTTTGGTCAAGTAGGTAAAGAGTTCTACCTCGCACAGGATTATGATATCGGTCCAGTATACATAGAATAGGGTGATATATCGGGCTACTGGCACACGCACAGAGCGAGGGTCTCATGCGGTTATAGTCCGATTCCCGAGTGGGTTGCTGTCATCACACAGGCCTTTGACTTTGACTGAATCAGCTTTAATTTCTGGCTAAATATGCGATGGAGTAACAACGACAACAAAAACCAAATCTGGCCACCTAAACGTAAAGGTCCTTTCTTGTGAAATGAGACCAAGCCGGCTAGAAACGTGATTTAGACAGAGCCGTCACTGAGGGAATTTGAAAAAATTGTTCTTGCATCCCGAGGATGTTTCTGCTGCTTCACCTACAATCACTGCATACGCCGCTAACAACCGAGCCTTTCCATAATTGGTCTATTTTATACAGTACATGCCCCTTTTTACAAGAACAACAAAGCTCAAATCGCCTAAAAATGAAGAGCAAATTAAGAAGAACCAAAGGCTGAGTCTTGT
>JAOBYF010095228.1:0-11713 GCA_025403605.1 Parazoanthus darwini | reverse complement strand
AATTCACCCTAACATGGGCTTCATGTTTGTATATGTGGAACTAGCTATTAGTAACTGGATTTTTGTGAACTCTTCTGCATCTTCAACAGAAAATGTGACTCCATAAATGACAATTCCTTTTGTTAAGACCTATTTAAATGTGTCAGGAACAATTAGTTAATATGTGCACTACATAATTTTAAATTAATGTAATTATGAGTTTTTCAATCTGGGGGTCTGGTTTATGCTATATTAATGTTATTTGTATCAAAAGTCCCTGTCCTACCCCCACCCCCCTCTTGAAATGTTATAACTGGACCCCCCTAAACTCATTCTGGACCATGGATCTAACCAAGATGTTCGAAGTTCCACAACTTGCTTAATTGTAGCATAACTGACACAAAAACAAGTAGGAGCTCTTTAAGATATATTTCTATCAACGAATAAGGGACTTGTTAAGATGACAATACTGTATTGTAGTAAATCCAGTCTCAATTTCCATTCAGAGTACACACAGGCTGGACTAAACTGACTCCAAAGGTTTTATTTGTAACTACATATAAAAGAAGACAAATTGTAGAAACCATGGCCTTCACAACTTTCATGTGATGTATACAGCCTTCTTAATATCTTCAAAAAATACTACTCCTCAATAAGAGATTGACAAAAGTATAAAGTAAGTTCTTTTGATGTTCTTTATGAAGTACAGAACAAACCCCCAAAAACATCATTCACAATAAAGCAATATTATAATTTCCAATGGGTAGACCAATTGAAAAATTGCTTCAAACTTTTAATCTCCCTTAACAATGAGTAATGGTGATCAACATTTACTGCTCTCCTTCTTTCATGATGATCATGTCAACATTTAAACATTGAAGTTCCAGTGGTACATGTACTTCCATATATGGACAGTGATGATGTCATCGACACCAGCATTTTTCTCCATGCCAAAAATTGATGAATTCCTCTAGTACAAAAAACAGTGGAAAAATGCATTTTTCTTCTCCTTAGCAACATGTACTTCTTTTACTTAACAATCCTGTTATGAAGATAATCAAACTGAATTTTAAGTTAAAGTGATAATTTTGAGTGACCCTTTGCAGCTGGAGACTATTTACGTGTACATTGGGATTTGAGTAAGCTGCATATAAACAATGCAAAGCAATCTGACAGGAACTACCGGTAAACGATCTATTAAAAACAATCAATATTCAAATGCCATTGTCAATAAGAACATACTCAAACTCACAGTTTTAATGTAACCTTGGTCTATACACCGAATGCCAACAAACATGATTAGTTCATTATTCCCAGTCCTACAACTTTTTCTCAGTTAGCAACATTTTAAAATTAATTTTATGTGTAGTTTGTTTCCCTTGTTGTCTACCACCGTAAATTCACTATAAGGCCCTAATAAGCTTCATCTAGCTATCCAGATCTTCAATCAGCCCCCTCTCTGTTCAGCCTGTCCCCTCCCCCCAAGCAAAAAGAAAATCATGTATGAGTTTGTGGCTCATGACACAGTGCTCATGGATATTTGATAATAATAATAATAATAATTTGTGTTAGAGCATCCTCAATGCTCGGTGCTCTTACAATAAATATGCAAAACTAAGCTGAAAAATTAATGCAATAATACTAAAATTAAATAAATAAAAACATCTAATTAGTGCAAGTTAAAAGTTCTCTTAGAAAGGAAGGATAAGACTTGTGGTCTTATGTTGCTACTCATACAGCAGGATATACACAATTTTGACATTAGAGGATTGTTTTCTGGCATTTATGATCTTTTTTTGCTAATCTACTCAAGTCTCAGTTTGCACAAGTCTATTATTAAGCCCGAACTCCAGAAGGCCCAAGATTTCTTATTTTAAATAGACTTCCCAGTTTATAGCATTTTTAAAAATTCAAGCACTCAGTATGTATTTCTAAGATTACTTAAATTCATTATGTACATAAAAACTATAAGATGGATGATTATATGTGTCTATGCATATTATTTTTGTTATTATTACATCACTTAAGCTCATGGCTAGACACAGTAGAATATATCACAGTCAATCGGTCTTCCTTCTTAATAAATTTACACCTTTTAATGTAAACATTCATTAAATTTGACTGTTTACCACCGACTGCGGTCGAAGAAATCCAGCAATAAATCAGTCCTCATTTTCCAACAAGTTTGGTAGTTCCTCGATAACGGACCACATTGTTATCCGTTTCATGAATCTTGACTTCGTACAAAAGTCCTTCCGGCAACAGAGCACTCAGACCGTCATAAATATACACAGCTACGTTTTCAGTTGTTGAGACGATAGTCTTGAAGTATTCAACATCTTTATCCAAATGCTTGTGGTCTAAACTAGTAATAACAGTGTTCATGTGTTTCTTTAGCTCAGTAAGATTGATAACCATCCCAGTATTTTGGTCCACCGGCCCAAAAACCGTTGCTTCTACTTTGTAGTTGTGTCCGTGCCCATTCGGGTTGTTGCATTTCCCAAATATTTTCAAGTTCTCTGCATCGCTAAGTTTCGCGGAATGGAGTCGGTGACAAGCGGAGAATGATTGTATTTTGGTCACATATAAATGTGGGACCACACTGTTTCCGTTTTCAGACATGGCCCCAGCTTTTAATCTCAGTTTTTGACTGTCTTCGATTCGTCTTGACGAAACACAGAGATGAGTCAAGAGTACTTTATATTGAGTCAGTCATCAAGTTGAGAAACGTGGCCTAATGAGGGAGTCCGCTGATCACTAAGTTTGGTGATGCTTTGCTGCTTTCGCAAGCTTTTTTCCACTGAACAGTGGCGCGGGTTGAGTTGAAACGAAATTGAATACATTGAATACTATCTTCTGAAGTTCACAAAAGCATTGCACTGACTCAAAGGCCGAAAAAGATATACCTCAAATGAAACAACTTTCCTTTAGGGTCCGGTTGTTCGATAATAGTGAGCTAGCACTAACCAGGGTTAAATCCTTAACCCGCGATTGGGTTTACCTCCTTAAAGATTGATTGGGGCTGTCATTTCGGGTTTATCGAATTGGGTTTGCTTGGAGTGTTCTTCAGTAATATTTTGAAAGACCGGACGTGTTTCAAGATGAAGGAATTTTGTTTAAAGTTTCGCCTTTCCCTGGACTAAACTTAACCCCTCTCTCCTCCGCAGAGGTTCCCTGCGGTTACACGAGGGCAGTGAACATATAGGAGGACTGGGGAAGAAAAAGGCCATGACTCCCCACGCACCCTCTTCTCGAAGCCTCTGCGGAGGAGAGAGACTTAACCCCCTTTCGTACAACCGGGCCCTGAAGCGTAGTTTCACAACTTTTCTTCCTCTATTTTCCAAGTTTCACTTCTTACTTAAGCAAGGCGAAGGATAAAAGACTACCTGTAGAAGCGTCCATACAATATCCTCAGACCCTCGAGTTACCATAATGAATTTTCGGAATAACTATAAAAAGATTCGACGACAGAATCTTTTCTGTTACACATTTATTTATAACCTCGCACAGTACTCACCTGACCAGATTTCTTGTCCGGATTGACCGTAACCGCAATCGGTTCTTTGCGACTGTTTTCCTGGGGTCTTTGGGGCCGGACTCTGACAAACACTTTGACCCTGCCCGAGTCTATAATATGTTTTAAGTTAACATTTTAAAACTACAAAACTTTTTTTAAAAAAACTTACAACTGTAATGTAACCGACATAATTTTCGCAGAAGAAATCATGAACGAAATGAAATCCATCATAAATTGAGCTGCGCCATACTAAAGCTGAAATGAACACAGCTTAAGTCCTGACAACGTGATTCAAATGAGTAACGAGATTCAATATTTCTTCATGAAACATTGTTATGACTACCTTAGATTATACTTAAATTATTTATTCTTAAATTTTTGGCGATCCGAGCCTCGTTGTTCTTAATAAATATAAAATTGTAATTAAAAAAAAGCAGCAACGGGAACCAACCTTTTCCAACTTTGATGGCACCAGCCGACTTTTCGTTTGGCTTCATTTTCGGGTCTTAGATTATGAAGTCACGTTCTTGTGGATGAGGTTACTCTTTTTGAATTTACTTCCATTTTTCAATCTATAAGATATCACCGGCATAATTACACAAAATCTCAATACTCATGCATGCATCAAAACTTGCTAATCAGAGACAAAATATAACTTGTTAGGACAATACATGCACAACTGTATTGTAGTTGCTGCAAAAAGAGTATCAACCTCGAAAAATGATTTTACAGTTACTTTTGAGCTCTGAAGCGAATATTATATCAGTTGACAGGATAGATTATTAACTGACGTATAGTGATTTTAAATATTAATTATTGATAATAAACTAATATTGTTGTTTTGAAATGGTCCTAGTTATCCAAACAAGTCGTTTTCATTTGATAATTAGAATTGGTTTAAGGTCCGCATGGAACTCGGTCAGCAGTTTTGTTTGGGACAGTCGTGATACCGATACCAAACAGTCTGCCAGCTGATTAATTTGATTTGATTATAAAGTGTACTGTGAACACAGCATTTTCGTATGGGACAATCATGATACTGCTCCTAAACAGACTGCCAGCACCTGCACAATTCCTAGGTTCGTTTTTGATCAAAATAATATGACCATAAGTAATATTTGTATGGAACTTTGCTTTAACATAGCAGTTTTATGTGGGACAAACGTGGCAATGCTCCCGAACAATTTTCCAGCACCTGTACACTTGTGCAGGGTCACACCCTTTAAACAAATTTACCCTACGGGTACCCGTATAGAAGGAATTATTAGCATATTCCAGCTCAATTTTTTACTTTTTTTTTCTATTACCATTCAAATCAAATTTGTATGCATTTTCATAGGATAGAATAACCATGTTTCTTGCAATCTTATACGTACTGAAGGAATAATTGTTATCACCGGTGAAATTCGCTAATCATCAGACTGAGTGAAAGAGCCAATTGATCTGAACTCGATTAAAGAAAAACACTCTCTCACTTTGGGAATTTTGTCGGTCGATGAGTACATACGATGTAATAGAAAAGATAGCGTAATGAAATGAAACATGTTTTAATTTGTCAGAAAATGTTGATAAGTTGTAGAAAAATAACTTTAAAAAATCGACAGTGTAAATTTGAACCAACGAAAGTCCAAAACAAGAAATGAAGACTGACAAAAGAGTACTCACAAACATTATTCAAAAGTTAGCATCAGTTCAGTTATAAACTGTTGAAAAATCAAGCTTTTTGTTATCCTGCAACGTGAGAGTTAGTACTTAATAGCGCTCGTGCACTGATATATGAAATTTATTACGGCAATAAACGGTGTGGTCAAATTTTGTGACGAGAGATATGATATTTTCTATATACATTGTGATTCAAACAAATTAATTAGTGTATCGGCTGTATCATCACTGACAGCAAATTAAGTTATATGATTGTACTTACCAGTCTGATAAATGTTGACTTCATTCTCCATGAGTTGAGCAGCTTGATTCTCAAAGGCTATGATAAGCTGCTGTTTCACAGGAGAACATGTAGATATGTTGTCATCATTTGGAACCTGTGTTTAGCACAAAGGAAAGGACAACAACAGAATTAGTCACATCTTTTCAGGCACCTCAACATTGATTCCAGGAAACACCACTCAGGACCTAAAGAAGGGGTCTATAACAGACTGCAAAATAACAATCCTTCAAAATATTTCATAATTATGTAATCCATCCAGGCACAAGTCATATGCATTCACTTGACTGTGTGTTGAGTTTGTTTATGTGTACACAAACTGCCTCAGATACATGTATTTGCTTAAATTAGTAAACTATGTAAACATTAAGTAGCTCTTTAAAATTTGGAATTCTAAATAGAAAATTTTCTAAATATTTCTATAACTGTTCAAAATGTTTCTGACTGCTTAAACTAGGAAAATCTTTGGAAATTTTCAGAATACTTTCAATTGAAATTTCTGAAAACCTTTAAAAATAGTTTATTTAATCAAAAAAAATTAGAATACTTTTTGCAGTTTGATATGAAAAACATGCTACAACAGTCCTTGATATAGTTTCATATAATTATATGAATTTTATGAGCTGCTTATTTTCCAGTATAACACTTAGTCATGTAAGTCTATAATTTATGATATAATTAAATATTAAATATTGACCAGTTGGACTTGTTTGAGGACCATCATCTACAGCCCATGGATCATGTAGGCACTACTCCTAGGGGTTCCACTGGGCTACTTCTCTTACTTGGAGGAGGTCAGAACGAGTATTAAACTTGACACCTGCCTTGAAAACTACATAATTTATAAGTACTTGAAAGAATCCTTAGTTGGCTTCTCAATACATACCTGACTTTCCTAATGACTGAAAAATACAACAACTCACCAAATGTCAGAGTTCAACTATGTCCCTCAAAACAGTCTTGGAATGTTCAAGACTTAGGGCCAATAAAATCTTTTCTGATCAAAGTTTCTGACTCAAAAAATCTTTCAAACTCTTCCAACAAGAAAACGGGGCCCAGGCAAAGTCAACAAGCATGTACATACAGTACCTGTATAATCATGTACATTGACGGAGATAGTTCTGACAGTAGTGTTTCTTTTTCTCACCTTCTCAAACCAATGGCCACCAGGTTTAATTACCAATTTGTTATGAGACGATGAACTGGTTTGTAACTGAAACTTTTCAGCATCAGTGGAGATGGAAGGCACAACAGAGTTGGTTTGTTTCTCATCAGTTACTGAAGTATCCTTGCCTGCCGACTCTTCTTTCTTCCTTTGTTTTGTCCCTTTCTTCTCTTTTTCTTTCTTGATTTCTAGATCATTAGCTGCGGCATCATCTGCCAATTGACCTGATGGCTCTTCATCCCTTAAACAAATTGTTTATAAAAGTCATTAATATTTTTGTAATGCAAACAGAGTAGAAGCTTGTACATTCACATCTGCCTTTTCAGCAATTCTTTTGTCTAGCCAATTTCTCTTTAAAAATTATTAACAATGATTGTTATTTTAATATTCTTGATCTCTTGTTGCTAAACTACTTTAAATTTGTTGTTTAAGTAAACAATTTTCTTATAGGGAATTCACTAAACAAGTCATGATAGTAGTTTGTTGTAGCAAAAAACACAGAAGTTTGAAATAACCTTAGACAAGACTTGTTATAGTTTAGTGAGTTCACATAGACACTGTATTTAGTGTCTTACGCAACACTGATTTCATTTACAATATAATTATCATAAAACTGAACAAAACAACCAATCAATTTAATTGGTTTCCAGCATGGCATGAGATTGCTACATATTGTACACTATACATCATTAAAACAGCATTGTTGTCGTGCTGAGATTACCAACGATAACCAAACAAAAGTCTCAAGTCTTTGCCCATACATGTACAACTTGACATCTCTGGTAGCAGCTTTCCTGACTGGAACTGCTTTCTTTTGTATATCACACAGATCTACAATCAGTGTATACATTTTTTAAACTGCTTGCATGATTGATGTTACATTCATCTGATTCTCACTTACCGTCCAACATTATCATCAATATCAACTGCATCAAGGCCAAGTTGGTGGATGAATGATGCAATCTAAAATAGAGAGAAGTTTACATGTACTAGGATCAGGTCTGTCTTCCACTGTACAGTCTAATTTACAATTAATTATTTACTTTTGGACATTCCCAAGAGGTGTAATTTTTACAGCCCATTGATCAAACCACATATTTCTATTACTGTTGCCAAGGAAAACCTTAAGTTACCTATGACCAGAGGTGTCTCATGACCTCAAAAAAACATTAATTTCTTATGGGGACATGACATATCTCTGCCCACAGGATATCTTTGTATGTATATCCTGAGATTATGCACTAGGTTCTTGTTCTTGTCATTCTACGGGATAGCACACAAAGATTTCATTACACTAAATATTGATGTGGTAGACACAGACTCTTATCTGTGCAGTGCTATTCAATCTACAAAGCACCTTACTGATAACTGTCCAATCTTCAGTCCCCCTAATGAAGCCAAGGGGCTGAAGGCCTTGGACCTTTTAAATATCGAATGGCTCAACTCAAGTGCCATCAATATATATACATTGTACATAACTGTCTGTTATGTCATATGCACGATGACTTGACTATTTAATTACTGAAGTTAAGGCATAGCTTGCTTTATCCATTTATTGCATTCTCAATATTAAACGGGATATAACAACATAAGACCACGTGGTCTTAATACATCACCAAGCTGCCAGATTTCAGTTCATACCTCATCCTTTGATACCCCTTCCACCGGGTCATCTTTTACAGATTCGAATTTTATATCTCCAGACACATCGACATCTTTGAGCATTTCATAATCATCCTTAAAGACGCAATAATTAGATGGACGTTTGTTTTAAACTACTAGACAGTAGACAAATGTGTAGAATGTTAACGCAAGATTACAGCACAAGTTAGGGAAATCGTTCGACAGCTGACGTTGATTCTCATTTGAAACATTGAAAATAAGCGTAGTCTTCTTCTTAACAACTTCCTTCACGTATTTACCTTGTCGCAACCAACCGCAATAACATCTTCCAGCTTAAAATCATCGTTTCCTTTCTTTGACTTCTTCTTCTTCGTTTTAGCCGCCATGTTGAATTTTACCCACGTGACAGGAGGAGAAGACTGCTGTCCTTCTGGTCAGCTGACTGATTCAAAGGATTGGGTGACGCGCTGTCTTTAGTGTCTTGTCTTGCATTTTTCGGCCAAAACTCGGAAAAGAATGGAGTTTCCAGAAGATTTGAAAGACACATTGCAGTGGTTTTATCGGGGAGAAGGAGGAGCTACAATTGTAGTCGCGTCGAGAAAAAGGAACACTGTGTTACGGCTGAAGAAAATACCTTCGGCTTTGGTAACTTCGTCTGGAACTTCTCAGTCGAGAAGCACAGAATACGGATTTGCCTTGGAAGAAGAAACGCAACATTCACTTGATTTCCAAGAGAATGTCTTCCAATCGCTAATGGGGAGTGAGTATGTACGCGTCGGAAGTCTGGTGAAGATACCGCCAGGATTTGCGGCTCAAATGAATGAACTTTGCTTGCCTCACAGACCCGCCCCTCGACTGGATAAAATGATTGATCCAGAAAGGACTATTGGCGTGTTTATGCCGGATTTCTGCTTCCTGGAAAAAGAAAGTGAATCTAACTTTCCAACATTTTGCGTTGAAATTAAACCGAAGTGTGGATATCTGCCAGTTTCTCCTTTTGTCGCTGTTGAACGTAGAATCAAACACACTACTTGTCATTACTGCATGCTGCAAAGATTCAAAGTAAAGGAAGGAAAATGCTCCAGAGAAAGTAAATACTGTCCCGTTGACCTGTTTTCTGGAGATGTAGACCGGGTGTTCTTTGCACTTCAGTCTCTTGTGCAAGATCCCCAGAACAATCTGAGAGTTTTCAAGGATGGTTGTCTGGTCTTCTCTGATGAGTTAGCAAAAGATTTGTTCAGTAGCAAAAAAACTGTATGTTCGGAGGACCTTTTGGAAGATTCTTTGCAAGGAATGTTTCAGTCAAACAGTTCAACTTCAAGTCAAGGTGAAGGGAAGAGCAAGCACAAGCGCTGTCTTGGTCCAAACAGTAGAGCTCTTATGGAAATTTTAGTTCAAATTCTTGTTCATGATTCAGGGGCTCATCCCTCTAATACTACGGCATGCATTTCGAACAATAGAAAATTCCCAAGCAGTCAACAGTGCAAAAAAAGCAAATTTAACCCCACTTTGAATGTTCAGGCAAGTGCAGAGATCAGAGAGCTAACATTCAAAGGTAGAGGAGTTTTACAAAAACTACTTGCAATCCAACAACTGGATGACTTAGAAGTTGAAGCTTTGCATCTTTTATATAAGAAAGTCTTAAAATATTTTACAGAACATCCAACACTTCGGAATAAGATTGGTGTAGATGGACCATACAGTTCAAACATATGGAAATCAACAGTTTCTCTTTATAAGACCTCAGAAGTGTATGTTGACAATGATCATTATTTGGGAACACTTATCGCATCCAATGAAAACAGTTTTCAGCTGTGTAGAGATGTAATGGAAAACAGAGATTCATTGCAAGATGATGCACTCTTTCATTTTACCTTGCTCAAGATTTGCCAGTTTCTCATTGCTAGCACAGCCAAGGATTGTTCAGTCTTGGTGACTTTCCAGAAGTACCATGCCCCATCTACTAGCAATGAAACTCGAGTGGTTCAGGACGTAACAAGCGGCAATTTCTACCGCTATGACATTAACCTTGTGGACTTAGACCCAAAGGAGTTTGACAGAGTGCCAAAGTATTTGAAAGACTCACTCAATGCTGTAAAGCATAACAATTAATTTAGTTTGGAAACTGTTCATTTGAAATCAGCCATTTTCTCTGAACTCAACATTCAGCCGTATTACCATACTTGTGTATGTATGGCCCCAGGGAACAATATAAACCAAAGGTATTGTGTTCTCAGATTGAGACTACCTTTTCAGCCAATAAGAAGGGAACTGACTCAGTGTATCTATATAACTTCTAACATTTGTTCCCAAACCATTTAGAATTCAATATACTGGGAGTATATAATAAAATAAAGATGAATTAACAGCATAATAAACACAACAGGTCAAACTGGCTAAATCCCAGTAGCAGGCTAGGGGAACTCAGCAGGCACGTAAGCATGGGGTGTGAATATTCCCCCACCTCCCATGGGCCAAAAAGGTCCACCTGGAAAGAACTACACTCAGCTGATAAAATATGAACTAAAAAAGAACAGAAAATGATCTGGTTTTCTGCTCACCCACATGTTAGTCCAACTCACCCGTTTTTCTAATGTTTTCTAAATTAACATGTTGGATTTCTGATTCAATAGATCCATTTGATTAATGTTCTAGAAACAAGTTTAAAAGTCTTGAGTATGTTTGCCCATTCCTTCACTCAATTTTTGTGTCTATGACCAAGAAAGGAACATACTGGTTCTCATTCCATAATAAAATTGCAAAAGTTTTGGCATTAATTCACGGCAGTGCCTGATCAGAGGTGCATGCAAAAATAAATCTGAATTCATGACTGAAAATAAAAACAAAAGGTCTGCCTTCAAATAGTCTCCTTCGCAGCGAAGGAGACTAGCCTTCAAAAGACCAGGCAGTATTTCTTACTTCTTCTTTTGACTACTTTATTATATATCTCTCCACCAAGAAATTTAAATGTGCAAAATTTCAGTCAAAGGCAATCCAAATTTTTCTCAAATTTTTGCAGGGGAACATAACCCAGACCAGCCTAAAAGTTTGTACCGTCACTACCCGAGCCCCATCCTCCCCCAAATAAAAAATCCTGGTTTTGTGCCTGCTCAGGTTTATGTGTCAGCTGATTCCTTTCTTGTAACCAGAGCCCAGGTGGCCTACGGCCAGACTGGATCGAAACAGAAGTCAGAGATACCCTATCTTTTTGGCTGGTGGTGGACCTAGTGTAATTCTGAAATTTTTTTCATCATTTTTTTGTCATACGCCTCAAATCTGACATAGACCACTTGAATCTTTTCAAATTAACCACGGAATGGCAACTTTCGTTTTCCCTTCAGCGATATGAGCTGTTTTAGTCCCGATTTTGGCCGTAGGTCGCGTGGGCTCTGGGTATGAGAATGTCCTTTGGTGTGGAAATTGTGACGCATTTCCGGTAGCGAAACTACGAGACCGCTGTGCGCATGTGGGCTTCCTCTTTTTTTTT
>JAOBYF010095117.1:0-11715 GCA_025403605.1 Parazoanthus darwini | reverse complement strand
GTAGTCGAAACGTCAGTCACCAAAAACAGTTCTTCTGAGAACTACTCTCACCCGGACGATCACACCATACGAAACACCGATACTCCTGGATTCAAACCTTTTACTATAAAATTATTATTATTATTATTATTATTATTATTATTATTATTATTATTATTATCATTATTATTATTATTATTATAACAGGGCTCTCTGGAGAGCAATGAAGACAATTCTGCCTGCTGAAAAGAAGCTGCATCTGAAACTATTAACGTTAAACCTTTTCAACCATCACTTCATAATTATAAGTGCTGTGACCCGGTTGCTCGAGTCGGTGCGGACTGCGCGGTCCTCCTGTGGTTCCGTTGTCAATTCAAATGTTTTAACGCCAGCTCGCCAGTAGCCCGATTTCAAGAATTCGAACGCTTGCTGCAGGTCAATTGCCTGTTTACAAGTGTTTATGAATATAACTAAAACCTCACAAAAACTTTCCAGGCCGGAAAACGTATCGGTTTAACTGGGCAGAGTGCGCCGTTACATAACTACACATAGCTCTAATGTTATAATGGGCGAGCTTTTGGGAAGTAAATAGTAGTAAGTTGGAAACTTTGCAAAGACGCGCTGGCAGGGCTTTAGTCAAAACATGTATTAGTGACACCTCACTAAAGACGCTGAAGTGGCAACATCTAAATAATATGCCGGTAAATAATATTTTGAAACTTGTGAACAGGAGTATTAATGGGCTTTTCTCCCAGTATTTTAAGAATTATTTAACGTTTAACAGGGATGCCTGTGCTCGCTCGACCCGCCAAAGCAACTTTTTACATCTGCCGTCCGTGCGTACGGAAGTGGCTAAAAGTCCTTTTATTATCGACGCTGCACTGTTTTAATGGTAGTTCTTGCAAGTAGAAATTTTAACATATATATATATATATGGTTTTATGTTTTTTTCTTAAATTGCTGACATATTTTTCATATTTGTTATATTGATGTATATTTTAATATTCTTATAACTCAGGGCTCCTACTGATATAGCAGGGATGCTTTCGCTGGGTATCTGAAGGGACAACCCTGAGATTTTGTATTATATTTAAATATATAGGCGACTATCTATCGATATATCTTAATAAAATTTGCCCTATTTTCAAATTTTCATGTTCTTTTTTATTATTTTCCTGCCTGAGCCTAAATATAAAAGTTATCTATTGATTTCAAGAAAATATGCTGCAATAAAGCTTCTATTCCAAATGGTCAGCTGCAACCATTTGAAAATCATGGACGTGGGGTCCGATTGATCCATCTACCATAAACGTTGATGTTTCTCAAAAAGAGGTTAGTTTTGCGCAGTACTGGCCAATTTTTTGCGATCACTTGCGAATATTTTAAAGATATTCTTTGATTCGTCTTTTTCACGTTAAACAGTAGGAATCGAAACTACACTTCCCCTGTTGTTTTCACAATTCCTTGGTAGACTGTTTGTGGCTGCTTGGACCGGACTTCAGTCAGTGGCTGGTACTCATGTACAGTAGCTGTGAAGGACATTGGTGCCCCACCACGCGTGAAATCCCCCTTATCGGTGTTTAATGCACTGTACCGGGGAATACTCTGTAGCGGGTAGTGTCCAGGTGTTAAAAAACCTGGGTTATTAGCAGCACTCCCGCCTGGTTCCTCCAGAGCGGCGTATACTGGTTGTGGCGTAATAGCATCCGGGTCTTCAAGTACCGCATAATCTTGAGACTGGGCCTTAGGAACGAAGTGCTCCAGAACCTCGTATAATGGTCCTATAACAATAAGCACAAACCACCAGTTCCTGACAAAGATCTTTTTACGTTCAGAAAAAGTTTACACAGGAAAAGATGGATGAAGAAATGAAGTAATCGTTAGAACCGTTTTCTCCAACAGGTACCAAAAAAATGGGAAACAAATAAAACTCTCTGAAAAAAAGGTTGAAAAAGTCAAGAGGGGCATACAAAAATACCCACCCCCAGAAACTATTAAGGGTAAATAACTATTTTTTTTATCTAATTATTGAAATAACCTTAGGTATTAGGGTTACACTTGTTTCAATTACTGTTAAGAAAATAAACACGCTTGGAATAGTTTCAGCGATGTTTTATAAGTCTTACTAAAATTCCATTCCAAATTGGTGTGTATTGCCTATTTCTTTTTTACTTATGGAAAATTAAACTTCAATCCGAAATGTTACAAACACTAGTATCTTTAATATTCAAAGCGGCAACTTTATTCTTTGTTACCGCGACTAATTCCATAAACAATTGTCTTATCAAACTTTTAAAGCAGACACAGACGCAATGTATTTGTTTGTTATCTATAGGGATTCAAGATGAGCATTATACTGGACGCAGTGAGAGTAAGAAAAAAAATAATTTCTACCATAACACATTACACACATGCCAGAAAATAAATCATTATATTTTTTGATGACTTGAAATACTGTAACACATCCTATTTGATTTCAAACGCAGTTTTGATGCAGTATCTTTTCAACTTTCTTCACAGCACATCAAATTACATCCAACTTTTGCAAAAATGCATGTTCTCTTTCCGAAACCACTCACCCTGTACTTGGCCATTTGGCTGTTTTCTACTGGTAGAATCAGCAGGTTCAAGATAACCGGCGTCATCATACATGGTTATGGAAGTTGCGGATTGCTAAAAAAGAAATACATTTCATGTCATATCCAGTAGGTAGAACCACCCTTAGTTCGCAGATCACATGACTTAAATTATTAGAAAACAATGCTCGAGGCTACGTCGAGTGCTTTGATTTGCTATTTGTTGATGAGAATTAAACCATTATGGAGACTGTTATTACAAAAACCTATCTTAAATATGGAATTAATTTCTTTTGTCTAACTATGAATGTTTCACTTACGTTTTCTTTTTCCCTGAGTTTTTCTGTAAAACAAACGTATAGCAAAAGTTGAATTAGCTCTAGACATGCATTTGAGTTTTTGTTTTACAAATAGGTAAGAAACAAAACGTTCTATCAATTCAGTAAGATATTTCAATAATGGTTAAGTGTCTAGTGTAACAAGCCTCAACTAAATGAAGGTTTGTTTTAAGGAATCTGAGATGGAGATGAGAAAATTCAGGAAGTGGTACCTTACACTGTAGTTAGCAACGACTTTTCTCTTAAGAAGACTTAAAAATTTCTCTCAAAAATAAATTATGGTAACAAACCAACTCAAAATGTACACCACTCAAGAAAATGACTATGTGTTGAGAAACGCCTACTTTACGTGTGCCGGCTCAACACCAAAGAATACAGTATTCCATCAAGTAAAAATTTAGTTACTCTGCCATGCTTTCTAAATCGAGCAGATACTAAAGAGTAATGCTAAAGTAAAAAATCAAGGTTGAAACTTTCGTTTGTGGTCTCGCTATAGATGTTAGGGAAGTTCAAACCTATGGAAACTATTGTAATTGTTGTAATTTTTCCAAACTGGCTGGAAAGAAGTTTTCAAAGAGTCCACGTTTCGCGATACGACTGCTAACCTATCCAAAGACTTGAAAAGATGAAAATGAAATTCACGTATATTTAGAAACATACACATGCACTTCTTCATTAATTGCCGCAGTCAATAAAACATAATACAAGTTAACACGTTTGATAAAAAGGGAAAAAATGAACATTTTTCTGAGCAGAAATACATAGATAAGTCACCTTACAGCCCCTGTAAACAAGATTATTCCGCAATCCCACTGGTTTTAGCCTTACGTGGTTGTAATAGACATCTGGGGATAATACTTACGAGTAGAATTGTTATGCTTTAAAACCACGGACCTAAAAGTAGAAAAATGCATGTTTACTCACGTTTTCAGATGAATACAAGTAACTAATGAAAAAATTAGTCAGAATATAATATTAGGTTATCTTGTTTGCTTCTTTGTTGTTGTTGTTTTTACTGGATAAATAGTTGCAGTTTCTTTCCACAACGTACCTAAAGAAAAAAATTAATACGAAATCAAGTGAGTGGGTCAATTTACTAAACGCCCCTTGGCTGGAAACCCAGGCTGATCTTTTTTCTAAGACCCATAATTAGAATGAAAAGTAGACCAAACGAATGTTCTTTGTTGATGGCTTCCCTTTCCTACCGGGATGTACTGTAATTCCACTTTGAGGTGTATAATTTAATATGGAGTAAAGGCAATCCTACACACCTCATCTTTGTTCTGCATTTTATAATGATGACAACCAATATCACTATGGCAACAACAGCACCCGCCACACTAAGAGCAATGGACGTCGACTGCGCTTCTCTTCTGAACAGACCGTTTTCATCTTTAGCAATCTACGATTTACAGGGTTTGATAGTGAAAATAAATTGTGATCATATAAATAATACCTTCTAAATTAAGAGGTCTAACATACACACAGTTGCTGTCTGTTTTGTTGGCTTTTGATCAACAACAGTCTTTTTTATTCAGTTAGTAGCTAGTCTAACATAAAGTTTCACAAATCTTGTGGTAGCAAAACTAAACGGGCTGAGTTGATGCTTTATAGAAGAAAAAAGGGAGAAACGCTTAGATAAGGAAGAGGCGCATATCACGTAATTTTTCTTAAAATTGACTTTCCTTTGAACTTAATATAACCAACCGCACTGTGGAGCATCAATTCATAGCACCTATTGCCCTATGTAAGGTACTTTGGTGACCGATTCCTGACAATTTGTTGGTGGCTCAGCAATCCAAAATCCAGAACGTGCACCATGTAATTCCAAAGATCAAGTGCTTTCTTAATAACATTTCTTGGATCGGGTTTCAAAGTAGTAATCAAAAATTTTTGAAGTACCGGTTCTGTATCTGACAAATTGAACTAACTAATGCAACTCTTGATCATTACGGTGGTAAAAATATCACGTACATATTAACTAAAAGACACGTAAACTTCTTTAATAATTAGCATTCCACAAATTCTCTTGAATGAACACTTTATGCTGGGTATTTGTTATTTATCTTCTTTTTGCAACTAGGTTAACTATATTGAATTGTATGTGTTTCACGTAAACGTCACAATACCTGAGTCGTTGGCACTACACTATCTCCAAATGACTCAGCGGTTACTGTTGTTGGTCTGATCAAACCAGATTGTATCGCGGATACACTTGAGGCTGATACAACTGTCGCTTTGCCTGAGGTATCCTCAGTTCGTTTTACAGCTGCTGTATAGTTTCCAACTATTTCTGCATTTGTCAATCTCCATTCAGTTGCTGTAGCACTGATCGTTAATCGTTTTTCAGTTGTTGGCGAGATTGAAGGACTATAGAAAACGCTCTGCATCAATGTGTTCGGCTTCGCTGCAGGTTGTGTTAAAGGTCTAGTTGGTAGCTCAGTTGTAGTTGGTAAATGACTTGTTCTTGATGAACAAGCTGCACGTGTTCTGGCGATGGGACTCACGGTTATTTTGGACGTTCTCTGTTTCCCCTTTCCCTTCTTCCGACCACAACCCTTTCTTTTTTTCGGTTTTGTAGGCTTCTTAGTCGTTTTAGGACCTTTTCTTTTGCGCTCGGCAACTTCTCGTTTTGATATGTATCTCGGTGATACAGTCACACTTCCTATTGTAAAGTATAGAACGTAGTAAAAGATGATGTCACCCTTCAATTAGGACACCTATAAATTATATTTACAAGACTTTGTGCAACGCAAAATCCTTCCCCAAGACCAAAAAAAGTTGTTACAATTCATTGTAAACTATGATGTCAAACAGTGAATTGTTGTGTTCCATAAGTTAGGGTATCAAACCCAATCTTAGTCTTAATTTGTCTTTCGTGCATGCTTGTTGAAACAGCTTTTGTATGTTCAATAATTCAGCCGGTGTATTTTAATGAGAAACATTTCCATTTCTAGTTGATTCAGACACACTGTTTATTGAATTCATAAAGCCAAAACATTATGGCAAAAAAGAGCATAAATATAAGAAATTCGTAGTAAGAATTGGCCACTGACACAAGTATAAGAAAAAGACTTAAAATTAAATGTACAGATGTATCGAATAATGTCACTATATTGCAACGGGCATAAATAACTAGATATCAAAGGATTAGAAACAACATTTCTGGTTATAATAGTTTGTTTAGTTTATTATTACTTTGTGTTTACTTAGCTCAAACGCATAGGAAGGTTAATCCTTCTTGATATATATGAAAATCCTTGAATACCGTCATAGAAACACATGAAGTTCTCAGTCACCCAAAACCATTAGTTTTTCGTAAATACTGCTCCTGCTTTATTTTTAATACATACCTTGAAAACTACGATGAACTGTTATATTCCGACATTTAAAACTTCCATTGTGGAAAGCAAACGTGGGTTTTTGCTGAGGACAAACGCATTCACACTGTCTTCCAACCAATTTTGATCCCCCATACAGCATGCAACCAAACGAATTGCATAGCGACTTCGGTAACCTAAACGTGTCTTCTTTCATATGAATCCCGGCGCCTTGTATAGTTGCTTTCAATTGTGCATCCACTCGCAATAGAACGACCACAGTTACAACGAGAGCTACAGGCAAATTTAGCACCGCCATCGATTGATCCTTCGGGTAAGCCTTGAGTGACTGAAAGCATAAGGAAGCTGTCAAGTAACTGTACTCTGAGAGTTCTTTTAGATAGCTATTGGTTCCGAAAAGAGGAACTTGCAGTATTGATGCTTTCAGTTTCCCGTGCTTTGTTTAGAGAAAGTGAAAGTAATATAAACAAAAACATGGAATCATTTAAACGAACACGTGAAACATTGAAATAGCACATTTCACATTACATGAATGACACGAGTTATGATAACACTGTTGAGACATGCAGCAACACATTTTATATCAAATTGCAATAAGATCCCATCGTTATTTTTAACCAATTCTCTATGATTTCCGTACATTCCGCCCCGCTTTGTCTTCGCTTTCGATGGATATCTAATATCAAGAAAGCAGTAGTCATTAATTGCAACAATGGACACATATTGGAGGTATAACAAAGACGCGCGGATATGCGATTTAAAGTTTTTGAGTGTCAAAACACATCCGATCACGCATAAATGAGGCGAAAGAAAATAATTTCAAAACGGCAAAATATATGTAATGTTTTGTTCTTTATCAACATGTCTAAATTTGTACAAACTAGTAAAGAAAACTTGCCAGTATCGCGTTCAAACAAAAAGTGTGACATAACAGCAAAACTGTTATCAACAGCTTACAAACCGTGGTTATTAATGTAATTTTAAGAAGCCGGGTAGCTATACCACATGTAGATTACAATATAACTGATGTTTTAACTAAGTTAAATATATTTAAAGAAAAGAAAACAAATGCCGCAGCTCGTTTTCTTTTTTTTTGTGTATTTAACTTAGGTTATCTTGGATTCATGAAATGTATTTGTAAGGACATATTTTCTTTTGGCCCTTTAACGGGGCCTGAAGTAAAAAACACACCATTTACCAAGGAGAATTGAAGCAATTTATAGCTAGAATTATAGCTTTTTTGTGCCTGAGGGTTTAATCTGCATAAACATATTATTTGTGTTACGTCAAAACGCTTGAAATGGTTGATGATATCATCACTTCTATTACATGGAAAGTAAAAGTTTTACCAGCAGTGAAGAAAACAGAGAAGCAAATATTGCCCTTGCTCACTGAGAAGAAAATTTGAATGAAGAACGAGGCAAACTTTGTTAGTCAATCCACTAGTTAAATATTGCACTTGGCACCTATTATAGTAAGCGGCATTCTTTATGTTCTTCCTTGATCTATTTTATTACATGGATCCGGCATTTTCTGTATTGTGGTTTTTTCTCGCATCTTGATTGGCTGAATCCGATGTAAATAGTGTATGCTTCGGGCGGAACAGCAGTCAGTATAAATGCTGTATCTGACATATGGAACACTTTGGACTTGCCAATACAATAATCAACGACGACTCTGTCTGCTTTTAAAATTTGCCTCTCCTAAGCAAAATCTTACATGTTATTTTTGTTTGTAATTAGAAGCTTTCTTTAGATTTCCTTGTATTTTAATAGAATGTATTTCGTGTAATTCTCGGATTTTAGCTTTCCCTGTATTTTTGATAGGCCTACATTTCTTGTGAATAGTAATTTTTATTCATTTTCAGAGGTTCCTTCTGAAAAGCATAAATGTGATGTTGGTAACCTTAATAAAGATTGTTACATTTTATTTATATTTACACTCGCCATATTAATCAAAAGTATCCCGTTAGCCATTTCTGTTGGTCAACTTTGCCGGCTGAGAAGAACCTAAGCAGAGCCGATTTATCATGCAAATATGAAAGGATCTTTGGCACATTAGAAGCTTTAGAAACATTAATTATTCCTTGTGGCTTTGCTTTGATCATCACTTCAACTTCCAAGTGATAACGACGGTGAATAAATTGCTAGAATGTAGCCTTTATAAGGAATTGGTTATAAGAAAGAAGGAAGCCATTAAATAAACACAGAAGGAGAGCACAACAACCTCTTGGCAAAGTTGACAGCGTCTCATGTATGCTGCGCTATAACAAGCCGCTAGTCTTTATCAGTTTTGGAAATGGTTGAGTCAATTTTAATAAACCGAAACATAAGTCGTGGAACGATCTGGTAACGTGAGCCTGAATACAGCAACAACAATGTGGCATAATAATTTCTATATCTTACTTGAACCTTTATTTTTGTTTCAAAAAATAGTTTAAACTAGTGACTGACAGAAAGCATATCTAAATAATTTTACATATCATATTATATTTAGCACCAAAATATTAAAGATTAAAAAACGGCCTTGACCTTCCGTAAGCGAACAAATTTTAAATTGCCAACTTTTACACTTTTTTACTTGTCAGCTACGAAAAGTAATGAAACACAGAGCGGATAAGTCTGGTTTCGTATTGTGAGCAATTATCTCTGAAGTGAAGGTGAATAGCGCAGAATATTCACCGAGGTGCAAATACCTGCTGCTCGCCGACACTTAGGAGAGTAATTGTATTACAACATACCAAAACAGTGAGTAGATGTGAGCAAAATGAAAAAGATGAACAGAAACTACTTTCATTACAAAGCCGCGTGCGTTGATGTCTGTGCTCACTTATGCGAGCTCGGGAAAGTGGTGGATATTCAGAGCACGAGCAACCAATCAGAGCGCGTGAAAAGCGCTACTCGCTGGTTTTGGTACAGTGCGTTTTCACGTGACGTTGTTGTAAGTAAATAAATACACAGGGCTTTTCAGCTACCTGTTGCTCACGAGGTCGAACCGAAAACATGTGTAAGGCGCATCTAGCTGCTGCTGTACGGCCCATGTGTGATCTCGGAGCATGTTAGAATGCGATTACAGGCCAAAACACAAGCATTAGCCTACGCTTGTCGACGAGTGTGTGGGTTCTTTTAATTTTCCCGATAGAACGTCGAGAGACTAGACCAACGGTTAACGTCCCTGTCCACGGACGGTGTGGCGAAAGGTTGTCCAAGGTTCAATCCTCGACCAGGCCGGAGATTGAAGCCAGGATGGAAACCTGGTTGACGGTCAGAGATACACTCGTACTCAACAAAAATTACTTCAATTATGGGAGACGAATTGACGCCATTAACGTGCTCGACGTCTAGTTAACGTCAAGTATATTGACCTGAAATGTTGAATTTAACTCCCATAAGTAAAGCATATTTACAAATCTATGAGTAGGAGAGTCCAACGTATCAGTATTGTGGGTGCGACTTGTCGCCTGGTGACGTCATTCGTGGCTTCTTTCACCGAGGTAGAGCCTGCAATTTTACAATCAGTTTCAGTTCCATTAAATTCTAGACCAATTGCAGAACGTTTTAGGCTCGGCCACCCGCTAAGTCAGAGTAGTTCAGTACTGAATAACAACTTAAGATCAGCAAGCTCTAACAGTCAAGTCTCTCTTTCTGTTTTCACATGCTCATGCGTCTGTCTTTTAGATGGTACATTACATAATTAGGGCACATAGATACGGTGCTGAAAAATTGAAGAGGTTTTTAATGTCCTTTCATTTAAAAACGTGTTTGTTTACCGTCAACCACTTTTATATTACACGTTTTAGTAGTTCAGCTTTATCTTCTTTATTTCCTTTATCATGCACACCGATAGCTACTTTAGCAGTATGCTAGCACTTCATGTTAGATTGTTTATTGTGGCCCCGGTTGGATATCAGAGAGGGCCTGATATTCATGTACAATGACTGTATCGCTGTTTAAAGCGCAATACTGAGGATTTTTCTGTTGGTGGGACTTTCGGGTTAATGAACTCGGATTGTCACTTCCAACTCGCACAAAACTCTCGCCTGGTGACTCCAGAGCAGCGCTTATTTGTTGTGACACCACAGCACCTGGGCCTTCAAGCACCGCGTAATCTCGAGATGGGGCCTCTGGAACGGACCGCTCCAGAACTTCGCATGTTGGTCCTGTTACAACAAATTTTAAACTCGTTAAGCAGATGTTTTTCAATTTCGTGTAACAACGACTACTTAATAATTTTGTTGTTGCAGCAGTTCTCACTTGCAAAGTCTATGTTGTTTCTCAGTAATGCATAAACGGCTGGCATCGAACTGAGAAATTTGAATCCGGAAGCAGTTATTATCAAAGTTTCAGAAGCTGGTCCCAGTAGATGAGTAGCGACATCTTGTACAATCTTTCGTTTGTTTTCTTTCTTTTACACTAAGGATAAATTGCCTGCATATTGTTATTTGTTAAGTTGCCTTTCAAATATACTATTCTGCTGATTCAATCTACACTAATATAATGGTAACACTTATTTCTTAAAACATTAACAACGAGTACTTAAACAATTCTCATGCAATGATCCTGTTCTCCCAATCTCATCAGTCTATTGGTATGGTTTTACTTACCAGGACATTTTCTTGAACTGACCGAATATAATTGAAGACCGGTGACAGAGCTACTCTAGTCCAAACCTTAACTTCATAACTTAACTTTATAAAGTGCAGTACCTTTCATTTTCTCATAAAACACGGCTATTTGATACCGACACACAATGAGTGTTCAGAACTTCATGGGTTTTTTTGTCTCACGCACTTACCCTGTACTTGATTATTACTTTTTTGTTTGTTAGCGCATTTAATAGGCTCCAAATAGCCAACACCATCGTACACAGCGGTCGAAGGTTTCTCACCCTGTACTTGACTATCAAGTTTTTGTCTGTTAACACATTCAACAGGCACCAAATAGCCAACACCATTGTACACAGCGGTCGGAGGTTTCACACCCTGTACTTGACTATCAAGTTTTTGTCTGTTAACACATTCAATAGGCACCAAATAGCCGGCACCATCGTACGCAGCTGTCGAAAGTTTTTCACTCTGTACCTGACCACCAAGTTTTTGTCTGTTAATACGTTCAATAGGTTCCAAATAGCCGGCACAATCATACACAGCTGTCATGGGTATCTCACACTGTTTTGAGAGAAATACGTTTTCAATATGTAACCTTAACGTAGACAGGCAACGGTATTAGTAGATAACAATTGTGTGCGAAAAGTCTAAAAGATGATGAGTTGTAGGGGAGCTGGTACCAGTTATAAGTTTAACTCTAAATAAGCATGACTAGCTTCGCTGGTAAGTATGTAAGTATGGACGTATGTACTTGTGTATTTAAGTATGTATGTATGTATGTATGTATGTATGTATGTGTGTATGTATGTGTGTATGTATGTATGTATGTATGTATGTATGTATGTATGTATGTATGTATGTATGTATGTATGTAT
>JAOBYF010095006.1:0-11715 GCA_025403605.1 Parazoanthus darwini | reverse complement strand
AAACTTAGCAGATATGATCAGCTTCAGTTGTACTTTAAATTAAGCATAGTCACATGGTGTCTTATTGGTTATCATGGCAAACGTGGCAAACAAAATTCCAAAATTTGGCCGCCATCTTGGATTTTTTAGTTTTTCAAATTTTATTCAAATTTGAAGTATAAATACTGAAAATGATAAGAAAACAGCGTTTAGTGATTTAAAACTTCAAAACTGGTAGAACCCATTGCAAAATTGTCTGCATTTAGTTACTCTTTAGCGAAAAGGGAAATTTTGAAGTCAACACACAAGTTGCGTGACTTATTGTGATGATGTCATCAGCTGTGATGCCACCTATTAAGTATCAAAAGTACCAAAGCTTTTGTTATTCAGTCAAGAACCAAAAATTTTAAGGCCGAAAAAATTAAGAAGGGGGGTCAGTTTTACCCCCTCCCTCCCCTCCCCCGAGGTTTCTAGGGTTAATAATCTTGAAGTCAAATAACACGGTTTGACAATGCCTTATTGTCTGTTCAATTCAGATTCCATCGGAGGATGTTCACAATATCCAGACACACCTTGTCGATCTAATCCAGATGGTGAGTGAAACAAAGTGTTTCCTAAAGTTGGTCTGTTGTGGAGTTCAGTAATAAATGTTTTGTGATAGCAATAGAACATCAAAGAAAATTTTACTGGAAAATCGCACTTTAAAGCCCCTTCAGTATTAATTTCCTTTTCCTATTAAAGGCCATCTATTTGCTAACAAAAACAATATTCTGGTTATAAGGGCCCCTCAGTTATCATAGTCCCATCTGAGGCATTCTAGCTTTAAGTGCCTCTTCTTCATACTATGTTCTTTGTTACTTTGAAAGCACTAGTTACTGATATTAATTATTCTAAATCGGAAGTTAGGAAGTTACAATGCAAGTGGTGCTCAGAACAACAATTTTGACCATATTATTATTATGTCGTGGTATGTTAGTTCGATTTATCAAATAGCTATTCCCCCTGCCCCTGGTTATGAACCCCCTGATTTGGTTGCAGAGTTCATTTTGATCATCAATAATCCATTATCAGTAGAAAACTATTTCACGTTTTGGTATGACCACTTGCCAGACACAGTGTGTGTCCAATATATTTAGGCTAAGTGTGGTTTGTGCCCTGCCCCCAATTATTTAAAACTAATAACATTCTTTGTCCTTATAACAGTCTAAATGTTTTAGTCACTAGCTACTGTAGTATAGGCTTTTATTGTAAAACAAACCCCTTCTCATTTCAGGAAAAAGCACAGTCACGACAAAAGGATTATCCGCAAGTACCATCTGACAGGTCCAGTCCCAGTCCCCAAGTGAATTTCATGCCTCTCACTCCCCCAAGCAGTGCCAAGAAGTCTCAAATCTAAGACTGGTAGTGAGACTGTTAGCTGTAGAATTTGAAGTATTTTACCATTTTTAATTTTATTGATAAAGATCGATTCTTCACATATCTACCATTCTAAGATGTATCATCAGTGTTTTTCTTAAGCCCTGTTCACCTCGGGTAAATTGTTACAGTTTATAGTTATTTCTGTAACAGTCTTAATTATAGGTTAATCTTTAAAGAGTAAATGGTTGCTGTACTTTCTTTCCAAGGCAAAATTTTTACATTGTGTTGCTAGGTGTAAGAAAAACACTGATCATAATATGGTAGAACTCTGGGTTTTTTTACCTTAAACATAAGCCATTCCAGAAGTCAGCTAGCCCATGACATAAGTATTGTAAGATTTTTTAGCCGTTTAACCATACCTGTCATGAAGGCCAAACAAATTAAAAAGGGTGTGTGTTTCTATTGAAATAATTAGGGCATTAGGTACATGAGAGAAATTCTTTTGGGGAAGGGGGTGGGTGGGTGCCAATCATGACTTCAATACCTGCATAAAAACAAGTTGTCTTAAGTATACCTATTTCAAACGTTGTCGACTGACATTTTTTTGTGAATTTTTGTTGTTAATAACTACTGATGTTGAAAAAATCTGGGTCTCATGATGCTCAATGAAATTACGTGCATTGCACAAAGACAAACCCTTTCAATCCAAAAAGTACCAAAATAATGGTTCATTATGTAATTCTCTTAAACTGCCTCTAGGTTGAGAGAATACTCACATTTTGCTTTTCTCTGTAAAGAGTTTGCTGTATATGATCAATACATGTGCAATTCCTCTATTCTCAAAACCAAGCATTCTAATTTACCCTTGCCTACAACCCTTGCCCACTCCTCCCCTCTGGTTATTTACATTGATAGATGCACACTGTTGGAGTGTGCTTGTTTCTGGAAAGTAACACAAATTCTTTCAGATTTTGCAATTGTAAAGTAACTTTTTGATCCCTGATCACCCTTATGTTATTAAATATTTTTAAGGAATTTGCAGGCTTATCTTGTATGATTATCATCGATGGTGTGTTGGAATGATTTGTGAGAAACTTCCAATTTGTTTGAAACAGTTTTTGACTAGTTTTGACAGTCAGACTATGACGTGATTTGTACTGCAACACAGATTGCAGTGCTTGGAATAATCAGTATTGTTAAAGTATTGCATGTGGTGCAACTTTTACAAATTTTACTTTCAGTGAAAGTTTTGTAGGGTTTTATCATCATAACTGCCACCTTTTGGTCATTTGCTTCTAAATTTGATTCTTAATGGCTGATATGTTTTTGTCAAGAATGACCTAAACTGCAAGGTTTTAATTTATTTGAGAAAATGTATAAAGATACAGTAATATGATCAACAAAAATGTTCAACTGGTCTCGCAACATTGCTGCATATGCAAAACAAGTTGAACAGCAATGCTGTGCATTTTTCATCCCCAGCACAATACCTGTCACAATAAAAAAGTGTGTTGCAAGTTGCAAAGATTTGTTGCAGAAAGTAGAAGTCTGTTCTACTTTTTTGCAATAAAATTTCCAAATGCTGCATATTTTTCCACAATTTTGCTTTCTGTTCAACTTGTTTTGCAGCAAGTTGAATGTTTTTGTTGTTCTGATTACTGTAGCTTAATACAGAAATATGTTTGTACCAAGTTACAAATATGATCTGACAGTTTAAGTCATCCCAGTATTAATAGAATAATCTATTTGAACTCAAGATTTATCACATTTGGGAGCTGTTTGCAATGCTGGCATTGTAATTGATATAACTGACTGTTTTCTCCTTAAAAATTTTAATACATTTTTTTAATTCATCACTTTCCAGAGCATCTTTCATTTTTAACAGAATTTACCTTTTCTAAATACAAGGTAATTCTCTATGCTGAAACTAGATTTTGAGAGTTAAAATAATTTTTATTTTTATATTTCTTTTCTGTGACTGTTTTAAGTACTTAATTAAAAATAAAAACCTATTTTTTCTTTGAGAGAAAAATAATAAAAATGTTTTTTATGGTCAGCAGTGATGCTTGTTGACTTTGATCATGTTTACATAATTATCTGGCCAGATGGTTTGTAAGAAGTGAAAAACTTGCAAGTTATTTTTAATTTGAGATGCTCATGATCATGAATTCAATACTTAAAGTAGAACTACCTTCATTAAAATAAATACTAATAAATTTGAAAATCTAAGGTTTTTCAACGCTGCAGTTTACCTTACAAGGTTTCATTCTTTGGCAGAGTATGTGGGGTTGTGAAATTGTTTGCCAGGTTTTCACAAAAATTTAGGCAATACTGTTAGAGTTGAAATATTGGTAATTTGTTTAAAGTAAATTATGCATTAGTTCCTTACTCCAGTTTCTATTTTAAACTATTCATGTAAAGTTGGTAATAATTATTCAAATATTGGTTGGATGGAGAATATTTTTCACTGTTTTTTGTAATACAGATTTTAGGCCTTTATTCTCAAACAACTTGTTTTGTATTGAAATGTATAGTTAGTGTACTGTTTTAAAATTATTGAAACTACCTTCCACGAAGGGATTTGTATATTGTATTATGTACATTGAGCTTTGAAATTAAAAATATATTCTTTTAAATGGAGGTGTGTTTGGATAAAGTGAGTTGCGTCAGTGTTGATTACCCCCTCCCCCTGCTTTATATAAGCACCCCCAGGTTATCAGCTAATTCATCTGATTAGAAGTCAGGATGGCCGAGTGGTTAGCGCTCGTGCCTCCCATCTCTGTGGACCCGGGATCGAACCCTGGGCTTCGCATGTGGGCTGAGATTTGTCGATCTCCTTCTGACTCCGAAGGTTTTTCTCCGGTTTCTCCGGTTTTCCTCCCTTCATAAAATCGACTTTCACGCCAATATATGTGCCGTCGAGCGATTAAACATAAGCCACTGGCTTGGGAGAATGGGCAGCCACTCCCAGCGTAACGACGTTTTAAAGTTTAGATTTAGATTTGCACTACTATTAAAGCTCTACTTTTCGCAACGGATTGCAACAACTGGCAGCGCCATTGCACAGTGTATCAGTGAGATCGATTTGTAGTGTAACACCCAACCTCGGCAACTTGCAACGCTATATTTTCAAGCATTGCGAGACAAGTTGTTGAGAAAATTCCGCAGTGTAAAAGGGCCTTAAATTTTACAATATCGGGATTATGGTTTTATCATACCGTGCCAACACGAATGTTGCAAAGTTTCCATTCATTAAATTTATTACACTGTACATTTACAGAGACTGGAAGATGACATTCACATTTCTCCCAATGGTGTCGCGTTCGTGAAGTCCGTTGTTAAGAAAGGAATCTTACCCAGGTTAGAATATTGTTTCAAGTATTTATGTTCAATAAAATACAAGAAAACACACCCGGATGTTTACTGTTGGTTTGTGGAAGACTATACGCTGTTTCTCAACAGGCTTTCTAAGGGAAGATGACAATATATTTCGGTGTTTGTTTTGTTTCAGTTAGTTTACTGTTCTGTTACCTGCTTGTAGTTGGCTGGAAAACACGAAGGACCAACCATAAGGAACCCTTTTGAAATTTTAATCCTAACGAATTTATTCTTTTGGTACTTGTTTTGATACAAACTAAATGAAAGTGTATCTGTTAGACTAACGCTGCTTAAATATTTTTCGCGTCTATAGGATGTTGGAGGAGATATTGAAGACGCGAGTAATGGTGAAGACATCCATGAAGAGAAATAAGGATGACAAGGTATAAAGCGTTTGCACCAGACGATACTGTTGCTCGTGTCTTTTAGGGGACCTTCAGCTCTCAGCAACCGTTTGCTGTGGAATGAACCAGAAAAGGTTTATCGAATGTGAACTGCGTGTAAAAAGATATATATCAATTTGAAAATGCATGTCAAATATAAAACGCGACATCTGCACGATAACGTGCTCTCCGGTAATAAAACAATAATATTTTATTAATTTGTATATTGCGCGTTTACGTAAAAAAGATCAAATGCGGGTTACACAGTAATGAGATGGTGTTTGCAATTGTAAACCACAGTTTGAATACGTAAGCCATAGAGACAGGGCTTTCTCCCTTGCTGTTGTTTATAGGCTTTGGAGCTCTTTTCCGATTGAGTTTCGCTCAGTTTGTAATGTCGATATTTGTGCTACTTAAAACATACTTTCTTAATTTAGCGCAAGTTAACAATTATTTTTGAATAAACTTTTGTGAATATGTTTTACTAGATTTTACTTTGGGATAAACAGGACAAAATGTTGGTGTTCGTCTTCAACTGAGCGTACCTCGCATGATATTTAGCCAACCTTCATCAAATATACATTTATGTGCATGTTCAAGTACCTCTACTGTTCAAGACTGCAAGCACTAAATTACTTTCCCAGTCATGCACAGAACACTTTAGTGCCTTAGTTGGCGGGCCACACGTATTACAAACATGGCAGATTGGGTTAAGTAAGAAAAGAGATGAGTTTTTTCAAAAGAAGGTAAGATATAAAATCTTAACAGGGCTTGTGACTACCAGGAAAACCCTTACTTGGTGGGAATTTGAGCATAATGTTTGGTTTTTCCGTTGTTGTCATCAGGGATTAGGACGAATGCTGGATGCAAGGAAGCTTGGTCTGAAGCTACTTGCTAACACTACATACGGATACACTGCTGCTCATTTCTCAGGCCGCATGCCGTGTGTTGAGGTACGTCAGAGGTCAATGTAGTTGTCATGTTAGAATCCATTAGCGTCCAAAATGCTTTGTAAAATTGATGGAAAGACTTGACTCTGGTTAAAAAGATGTGTAAAACGTTTCAATCACTTCAGTGAGTTTCCTCAGTTGAACTGAATTGGAATTTAACTACTACTTTTCAGTTGTATTTTAAGCTTGCCAAACTCATTTCATGCGAGTCAATTAAACTTCTCGAAAAACCCTTTTGGGCTTTTGGGCTTTTAATGTGATGAGACTGTGACTACAATTATTGTAGTGAGCATGAGTACGAGTGGTGGTAATCACTTTTAATCGTACTTACCAAGAGATTTATGTAATTTGTTGTAAATACAATCGGTTAAAACTTTGTATGAGTATGAGTGGTGGCAGTCATTAGCAAACGTGCTTACCAAGATATTTTGTAAATACACTCGGGGAAATCCTCGTGAATTGTGCAGCTGCGCATTTCTCTTGCCGGTTTAAGTTGTAAGTATCCTATATTTTTTTTTTACGTTTCCGTCATTTTAACTCACTAAAGATTCTGTCGTAACCATGTCTTGCAGATAGGAGACAGCATCGTGCGGAAGGCTCGCGAGACGCTGGAACGCGCCATTGAGCTGGTGAACAGTACTAGCAAGTGGGGAGCCCGTGTGGTGTATGGTGACACTGACAGGTAAATAGAGCTATTGAGCTGGTGAACAGTACCAACAAGTGGGGGAGGGGAGGGGTAAAGGTGGAGGAGTGGGTGGTGTGTAGGGACAGATATATAGAGAGCTATGAGCTGCTGAACAGTACCAACAAGTGGGGGAAAGGAGGAGGAAAGGTGGAGAGGTGGGTGGTGTATAGTGATACTGACAGTTAAATAGAGCTATTGAGCTGGTGAACAGTACCAACAAGTGGGGAAGAGAAGGGGAAAGGGTGGGGGACGGGTGGTGTGTAGTGATACTGACAGGTAGATAGAGCTATGAGCTTGTGAACAGTTTAACAAGGGGGTAAATGGATGGTTAGTTTTTGCGTATGCGTGTATGCTAAGTCACAGTTAATAAAGATAATTATTCAGTAGATAAAAACTCATTATTTACCCGATACCTGACACCCGCATTCTTCCTAGCATTATTAGCGCATTACCTGTTTCCTTTAAAAGTATTCATTACAGGCAAAGATCTATTTTGTCTTCCTCTTAACACGAGAGGTAGATATTCACTTTTAATTTATCCTTACCTTCTCCTTACCTTCTTTGCAAATTTCGTATGTAAAGGCCTGTTGTTTCGATTAGCCCCTGCGGTTATTACAGTTGGCCTGCTGCTATCACTATATTAACGTCTCTTTGCAATTTACATTATGTACAATTTATTTATTATGCGTTCAGTAAGTGCTGAACTCTGTCTTCTCAAATCCCCTTCCTATGTACATACTCCCCTATAAAACAAATAAAAAAGCTCCCCCATAGAAGATACAGAACTTACAGTGCGAGAGGTAAAGAATATAACTGTTTATATATGTCCACTCCTTTACTCTCTTGTTTTTCATTGTATATTCAGCTTGTTTGTTCTGCTGCAAGGCGCAACAAAGGACCAGGCGTTTAAAATCGGACAAGAAATCGTGCAGGCAGTGACGGAGACAAACCCCAAACCTGTGAAGCTTAAGTTTGAAAAGGTAACGATAACAATCGCAAACGAAGCGATAAGCGTTGATTGGACAATACTAGCTAAGCGGTGATTGGACAATACTAGCTAAGCGGTATGGACAATACTAGCTAAGTGGTGATTGGACGATACTAGCTAAGCGGTGATTGGACAATACTAGCTAAGCGGTGATTGAACAATACTAGCTAAGCGGTGATTGGACGATACTAGCTCGAAACCTTTACACCTTTACAACCAAAGCCGCTGCTTTGGTTGGAATGGAGCAGTGTAAAGTTTGTCACGCTCAACAGTAAAAGCAAATGGCGAGTTTGATTGGTACAAGCCCTAAACTTGTCACACTCGTCATTGACGATGAGCGTGACTTTGGCTTGTAATGGTGTAAAGTTTGTCTTACTCATCTGTGAGGCTAAATGGTGAGTTTGGCTTGTACAAACCCCAAGTCTGTCACGCTCGTCAGTGACGAAAAGCAGTGATTGGCTCGTACAAGCCCAAACTTGTCACGCTCTTCAGCGAGATGGTAACCTATAGTTGTTTCCAGCGTAACTCTTGAAGTTATTAAAATATTTAAACCCCCTGAATATATCTGTTAGGTCTATCCTTCTCTTTGTTTGCATCAAATCGCATTGTGTTTTGCCTAGATGCACTAGTAACTGAAAACGTACTTTTCCCACGATGTTATAAGGAGCAATTAGCAATAGTGCAACAGTTCCTGCCTCCTACGCTGGCCTACAGAAACAAAAAAGCCAGCTGAAAGAGAGCATTGATACTGAGTGATAGTTAGTTATAGTGAATGATAGTGAATGCGCCTGCTTTGCCTCGACAGGTGTACCTTCCTTGTGTGCTGCAGACCAAGAAGAGGTATGTGGGGTACATGTACGAGACCGCGGACCAGAAGGAGCCGGTGTTTGATGCAAAGGGTATCGAGACAGTCCGTAGGGACACTTGTCCGGCTGTTGCTAAGCTAAAAGAATGGAGCTGGTGCGGCCGGGGAGGGGGGGGAGGGGTTATTCCCGGGATGGTGAAGCTGAGTGAAGGTGTCCTGGTAAATCTTCACTTGGTGTTTCCATTCTAGGCCATTATCACTGCTCACTGACCATGCGCTTGCATGCCTTCATATGTTATCCAGGAACAAGCACGCAACCACTGGGGTCCCCGCATCACTTTGTGTTCTTTAGGGTGATCATGATGGATGTGTACTCTTTATCTTGAGTGTGATAGTGTATGAATAATATAGATAAGTAAATGCTTTTACTTTGGCTTCATAAACATGTACATGTACACTGAAGTTAAAAAAAGCATTTATTTGTCTATTAATTTGGCTCCATTTATAATGTACTTTTCTTTTTCCAGTTCTTCTGAACAGCATCAGCAATATGCTCTTTGTCAGTACCGGTATGTTATTTTCCTGTTAACTTGTCACCATGTCAGACAAGAGAAAAACCACATTCAAGCCATCAATGTTGGATGGAGTCGATGCCTTGGGGGACACCATACGAAACTGGGCAAAACCTGTAAAAGGTGACTGTTACTCTGTGAGGTGTTCACTTTGTGAAGAGAACATTAACATTTCGCTCAGAGGACATGCACAACTTGTTCGTCATCCATCGAATCAAACACACCAGAGTCGAAGAAGAGGCCATCTTGATGGTGATGGAAAGCTGAAAAAGATGCAGGAAAACCAACAGGATATGTTTCAATTCCTTAAATCATCGGACAGTACTGAAGAGGGTTGGAAGAAACGCTCCTTGAAGGACAATGTTGCTTATGCTGAAGCTATTTGGTGTACTTGCACAGCTGTGAATAACTTGCCATTCCTTGTAGCCAATCATGTCTCTGATATGGTGCCAGTTATGTTTCCTGATTCAGCTATTGCAAAAGATTTTCGCTGTAAACAAAACAAAACTTCATATGCCATATCTGATGGACTAGGCCCATTGTTCCATTCTCGGATTGAGAATGACATTAGGAATAAAGCTCCTGTGTACAGCATTCAGGTTGATGAGGCAACAACTGCCAAGCACTGGCGTCAGTTTGATGTAATAGTGAAGTATTGGCCCGAGGATTGTGAACAAGTCCTTATTCAACATCTTAAATCATTCAACATGGGTCATGCGAATGCAGAACAACTGAAAGCTAATATCATGGATGCTCTCAGTGGCTTGTATCATGACAAGTTACTGCAACTGTCTTCGGATGGTCCAAATGTCATGAAAGCTCTGCAAAAGAAGGCAATACAAGATATCAACAAGGATATTGTGGATATCGGTACATGTAACATCCACAAAACTCACAATGCCTTCTCTGCTGCCTACGAAGCGTTTGATTCTAGTATTGAAACGCTCGGTTTGGAGGTGTTTCAGTGCTTCAAATACTCCGCTGCAAAGAGGGAAGATTATGAATTGGCCCAAGCTAAAGTCAAGGTCACCGCCCATTTCTTCCTACGTCATGTTGAGTCTAGATGGACAACCCTGGAAGATGTTGTTGTTAGACTAGCAGAGCAGTTGCCAGCCCTCAAGCAATACTTCCTGAAAGATCTGCCGGCCAAGGAGAGAGAAAGTAGAAGAGTAAAGACCATCTGCCAAATACTGCAGGATAAGCTGAACCTAGCAGAGATGTACTTCATCAGGTCCGTACTCGAATTGTTCACGAGGATCACCAGGATGTTTCAGACGTCTGCTCCTCTAATTCATATCTTGTATGATGAGATGAATACCTTAGTCGTTCAGCTGATGAGAAGGTGTCTCAAACCAGAAGCTATTGGTGAAAGAACTGGCAAGGATCTGTATAAAGTTGACTTGGAGAAGAAAGAGAACTGGAAGAGAGAGGTTGACATTGGTGAAGCAGCAAAAGCAGAACTGAAGAAGTTGAAGGATGACAAGAAGATCTCGGATGCATCTTATTCCTCATTCTTTAGAAGGGCGAAGCAACTTTATCAGAAGGCTATCAGCGAGTTACTCCGGACATTTCCACTGAAGAATTCCCTCCTATATTACCTCCAAGTGTTTCACCCTCTGGCCAGAAATGCCCCGCAATCAAAGGAAGCAGTCAAGCAAGTTGCCACAAGGATCAAGGCCTTCCCAAGAGGAGAGATTGACAAGTTGTCTGATGAGTGGTTGGAATACATGTCCGAGGAAATTCCAGAGGATTGGTATTGTCGTACTGCCGAGAACACTGATGATGATGAAGGTGAAGCCACTGATGACGAAGACACTGCCCAGAGTCGTGACCAAGTGGTGAAGTACAAAAGAATCGATGTGTACTGGAGTAAGGTTGGAAAGATGACAAGACCGACAGGAAAAAGAAAGTATTCAGCTCTAATGAAATTGGCAAGGATTGCACTCACACTTAACCATGGCAATGCGGATGTAGAGCGAGGATTTAGCAAGAACAAGTTGTTGCTGACAAGTCACAGAACAAGGTTGGAAATGCCAGCCATCAATGGCCTGCGTACGGTTTCATCCTACGTCTCCAGATATGGTAGTAAACCTCAAAGCCTGCCCTTCTCCAGAGATGTAGTGAACAGCATCCGCTCATCTCATACAAATTATGAAGAAAGGAAGAAGAAGGAAAAAGAGCTGAAAAGAAAAGCAGAGGAAGATAGAGGCAAACAGGAAGCTGAAGGAAGACAACCGGATGATTTGCTCAAGAAGAAGGCAAATTCAGAGGCTTTGCTGAAAGAAGGAATGTCCTTGTTGGATGAGGCCATGAAGATGAAAGACAAAGGACGTGCCATGATCAAAGCTGAAGCAGCCAATGCCATAATCCAGAATGCCAGGAAAGCCATTGAAGATGTAGAAACTGCAATCTCAAAGCGTGATTCCCAGTCGAAGAAGAGGAAGACATAAATTGTCCAGGGGTTTCTTAATTTCATATGAACTTGTAGGCCTATAGTTGTACACACGAACATTCTGACATTACATCTCTGCTGTCTGGTATTACCTCCACAGTGGATAGTGATACCACATGTTTTGCTTTTCATAAAGTTTCCACCATGGAGTTGTTTTCATCATA
>JAOBYF010094895.1:0-11719 GCA_025403605.1 Parazoanthus darwini | reverse complement strand
AAAGAAAGAAAGAAAGAAAGAAAGAAAGAAAGAAAGAAAGAAAGAAAGAAAGAAAGAAAGAAAGAAAGAAAGAAAAAGAAAGGAAAAGAGAAAACAAAAGAAAAAAAATAAAAAAAAATAAAGGAAAAAAACAAACAAAAAAGGAAAGAAGAAATGCGGGAAAAATAGTAGAAAAAAGGAGAGAGAAGGGGAGAAAGAATGCAAGAAGGAATGGGGTAAGTTAGCAGAATAGTCAAGAAAGGTAGAAGGAAGGGGAAATAAGGGAGAGGGAGAGAGCGGTGGGGAGAGTTCGGGTAGAAGTGAGCGGAAGAGAAAGAGGAAAAGAGAGAGGTAAGACGAGGAGGTATTGGAGACAGGAGACAAGAAACTATGCAAGCCGGGGAAGAAGGGAAGAAGAAAGGTGAAAAAGAACCGGAGCTGTGAGCGGGAAATAAAGGTAGAAGGATCTAGGAACAGAAAGAGGGAAGAGAGACAAAAGTGGAGATGATGACCGGGGGAAAGGCAAGAGAACTTTAGATGGAAGCAAGAAACGAAAGGTAGTAGGCAAATTGAGAAGAAGAGGAATAGGAGAGTGAAGGGGAGACCTTGAGGTCAGGGAGTTGCAAAGACAAACAGGACAGCAGAAAGGATACGAGAGAAAAGGGACGAAGTAAGCGGAGAATGACTAAGGGAGCGTTGTACTGTAAAACTGGGTAGCACGAGACCGCAAATCGAAATCAACTTGTCGATATTCCATGGTTGAAGATCATGAAGAATTCGCTGGAATTTTAGAGTGCAGACTAAACAGATAGTGGGTATAACAAGGAATAAACAAGATATAGTTACACGTGTGCGGGTTCGACTCGTAAAACGAAAATGTTTTAAATTATCTTACGACAAATGGGCCGATACTGGTATGGTGCTTGTTGATAGTATTGCATCTCTCCTGGTACTACCGCAACTGCCAAGATGGCGAAGGCAAAAGGAAGTGCTGAGTGCATTGTATTGAATAGAAGGTCTGCAAAAACAAGTACAGGTTCAGGAGAAATATTTATGGGAATGAGCTATATTAAGAACTGAATCGTTACCGTAATCAGTTTGGATTCATCGAAAAGCATTAACTTTACACAGTTACTTTAAAAAAGGTTGACCTCCAAAAAGCGCAATACTTAGACCTCAAAGTGTTACGGGACCTCTTATTTTACTAGTTCGGCTGAAGCTGGCAGTGACCCACTGAACTTGTTGAAATCACTTGATTCGTGCTGGCTTCTTTGATTTGCCTCGTGTACAACTGAGTTAAGGCTGGTACACAAAAACTATATAGAGCCCTCATTATTCCTATTGTATTCGATATTGCCCTTCACGTTTTTTGAAACAGCTAAATATAATATAGTTCATGTTTGTTGGTGTTACCGAGGTTTTATATCATTTCCTAAATTTAGTTACGGCGTATTTGAGTCCAGGGTAACTCTGCTTGGTCGAAGTACTATTTTTCGAGTATAATTAAGAAATTTGATAACAATACAATGAAATTTCTGAGCCCAATAGAGTCAGTGTTTGGTTGGTCGTCCGAGGTGGTGTAGTCCTGAGAAGGATTGTTATTAGTTCTGACTGACATTTCGAAACTAAGTTGTGTGGAAGTCATCTTCAGAGTCTGTATATGTCAAGTCGGTCCGCCATTTAGGTTTTATAGTTACATGCAGCGTTTGGCCAGTCGGTAATTGCGTTCTTTCAATGTCCGTGCGTGGCATGGTTCGACTACCGCCAGCTAATGTATTGAACAAGAGAGAATTGCTATGTACAGAATATGCCAACATAGACATTACATTTGCAGCCAAGTATGTATTGATGAAAAGTTGACTCTCAAAAAATTGTTAGTTATTACATTTCGTGAGAATAACTCTTACTATCGTCACTTCGGTTAAAATAAACGATATGTTCTCACTGTTAAAAAGCAATTTTTTGTTGTTTTGTCCTTTTAAACTTTAATAAAAATATTTGGAGAATACTGGCGGGTAATGCTTTGTTCTTTAGCGACTCCAAGGGGAATTTTAAATCAACCTGCTGTTAACAAATATAACACGTTTCAAGTTGATTTTTGAACTCACAATACTTCTATCAACGCGAAAAGCAAGCACTTACTGATACTGACTTTGTTTTGTGAAGTAGCTGCCCATTTTTTTTTCCAAATTATCCCGGTTACTTTCACAAAGCAGAAATAAGACATTGTGTAAACGCTTTCTTCAGAATCTACTAAATGAGATTGCTTTCAAGTTTGTAGTTACTTGCGAGTATCATATCGCAAACATTGCCGCTTGTACGTTAAGTTTGAATGGTTTTTAATTGAAAAAAATGGTACACTTTCTTATATTGTATCACGGCGACCGTAGCAGATGAACATGCACCAAAGCGTGCTACTGTAGAAATCAATGTAGAAATACATTCGGGGAAGATTTCTAAATACACTCAGGATTAAAGAAATATTCATTACAATCATTGTCCACGGACTTACGAATTAAGATGAGCTTAAAATATACAGCTCGTTTCAAAAGATCACACGGTTTGATTGAGGGAATCGCATTCCTATTCCGGGACGGACTATAGATCGCATCCTTGATTATCACCTGAGTCCGTATTATCCAGACTCGCAATCGCGGCCAATTTAGACTAACCCTGAAGGGTGTTTTCCAGTAAGTCGGGGAAAGTGACTTCTTTAGTTTAGAAAATACAGATCCACACCTTTTGAAATGCTTAACAATCTAATTTTTGTGAACAAAATATAGTTACTGTCTTGCAATGTCTTTTCACATTTTCGCCACAGGGGTCTTGGCCTTGAATTTGTATCAACGACATAAACACGGCTCTGATATAGAGCTTTATAATAATTCTATACTTATATTTAAGTTAGAGTTCTAAAATTACAGTAGTACAATGTATATACTTACATGCTTTCTTTAGTGATCTGTAAAACTGTTTTCACGGCAAAGTTTCTCCTTTGTCTTGTGGACAAGTCTTTGTTGTCCGGAGTCAATTTACAATATATATGTTCAACGCACTAGTTTATTTGTATGGTCTATGAATATATATAAAACAACAGGTTTGGTTTGTCATTCCAGCTGTGCATTGCTTGGTACAAGGAAAAATAACAGGTTCTCTTTATTACAACAGAGCAACTCGAATAAGGATCGCTGTTCCTTCAAAGGGTTTATAATGTAGCGGTAGTCTTAGTTAAAAAGGTGGTTCAGTTACAATATATGCGAGTATATAAAATCCTGCGTGTTGGAGGGTCTAAGAGCCAATATTTTTCCAAACTAGCTTGCGACGTGTTCTTTTTGTTTGATATCTATCGAAAACCAATGATTTCCAAATTTCAGCCGGCTATAGGTCTTTATCTATGCATGAAGAACTACTAGTAGCTACAAGGGCTTTTTACCGTATTTTGTTCAGTCATTGCTCATTCGTGTTTGGTCTCTTCCCATTACGGCATTCTCATCGTTTTTCAAAATGTATACCAAAAGATGACAACAGAAACAAAACGAAACGCGAAACACAAATCCTGCTGACTTTTTATTCATTATATGCATTCTTGAGTTTCTTCACTACTTCGATTCAAATTACCGCTCTTTGGTAAATTTCTTACCATGGTATGAGTGTGGTTTTCAAAGTTATAGTCTAAACTGACTCGTAAGAGTGACCTATTCTAATAGGTCTCTTCTTATTGTACGTATTTGATGACGGAGCAACAGGAGGAAACTAGTAGACATGACTGCATTTTGTATTCTTTTTTCTCCCTTTTTTTCTTCGGTCGTTTTCCTTTCTTTGTCTTTTAGGAAAATTCTCCGTAAAAGTAATTTTCGCTCATGAAATTGTGAAAAATGTCGACTAAGGAGTTCGAAATATACAATGTTCTCTTTCACAGTAAAGACGATGTCAAACAAAGGATTTTCTCTGTCTTGCCTCCTCTAAGACTTTTATTCTTCGTCGTTGCTTTTTCTGTCATTCATTCTGTTCGACGTATGGATATTGGTTGACGAGGGAGCCCTGGCCCTGACTCACAGGTAGCCCCCGTTCGTACTGTTCAGCGGGAAAAAAGTTACGTCTCGCGCAATCGCGCTGACCAAAGAATTTGCAGTCTCATCCCGGTGCTCGTGGACGCCATCTTGAATCGATCTTGCGTCGTGGATATTTGCTTCTGCTCGGTAAGTTAAGTCATTTTTTCGAAGTCAATACAACTTTCTTAAAATGTTAGTAGTTTTGATACATCGAAGCTTGACGAGGGAATTGTTTTCTATTCCTGGAGCGTATAAAAAGCCTGAACTTCGAGCTAAAACAATCCGAACTTGGCATAGACTGACTTTCATAGTACGCCCCAGTGGCCATGAACAAAAACTTCGAATCGAGGCCAGTACTGAGGGCCAAAATACAGCAAATGTTTGAGAACTTGGAACTTGACCTCGACTTGAAGTTATTGTTTATGGTCACTGGAGCAAATTAAGAAAGTAGTGTATGTTATTTCGTCACCCAGAGAAAATACGTAGCCCAGTGCAGACCTGACAACTGTCCCGGTTTTGCCGGGAGACTCCCTGTTTTCTACCTTTTCTCACGGCCTCCCAGCAAAGTCCTGAAATCTCCAGGGTTTTCCCGAAAAGTAATCCGGCGTTAAATGAACCTTTTTGGAGCTTGTTTTTGTCAAAAAATGTGATACTGCCAGTAAGAAATTTTGCTAAAAGAAGCTTGTACGATGGATAGTGAAATATTGTATGATCAATTTTAATCTCAAAGCTTTCCTGTGAAAGCTGCGGCTGACGGTCGGTATACTATCATTAGCAGTTAAATATCACCTATGTTTAGGTTTGACAAAGAAATGAGACAATTTATTAAATCTCCAGTTGTTTCGCTGAACCTCCAGGCTTTTGTAGTCCATCTCCAGGTTTTGAGCTGTCGGGGGTCGGCAGGTTTGCCACTGGTGTGCCGAATGACCGGCCGTCAAAACAAACCAAATGAACTGAGCCACTGTACTCGGTAACCAATGAGCGAAATGACGCGGCGTTACTCATTTAAACAGCTGAGTCGACTAAAACAAGTTGAGTAAAGTGTCTTGCTCAGGGACACAACACAATACGTATTCTAGTGCAGACTAGCAGAGACGAAAACCTGACAATTCCGCAAAAATCAATCTATGAGTAAACCAAGTAATGGTTCAAAACAATTGTACCACTGAACGAAGAGGCTAGCGCTAATCCATTTTCGAACAATTTGATGGGTGACAACACTTTCTAAAAATAATGCACCAGTCAGTGTTCCGTTATGTTAGCCCCCTCCTCTTCAGGCCGCACAAAGCGGGGAAAGAGCGAGGATATTTATCTAAGAGTCACCAGCTTTTCCGGCCCGACATGCGAGGGATTTGCAAATATTTACGTCCTCGCTCATGGAACTAGAGGAGTGAACGGGGAATTAGCTATCTATAATCAGCAGTCGATTTTTCGCGCTTCACGGTAATTTTGTCGTAATGCAAATAGTCTCATGCGATCATTCAACACTGCTTGCGCTCGTGGTTTTATTAAAAGACATTTTAAAAAGGAAAGAAAGATGCTTTGTAAAGTGCGGCATCGAGAAGTGAAGAGAGCAGTGGCCGCGGCTTATTTCCGTAAGTCCGCCAAACAACAAAAACCAACATTTATAGCATAATAGCCCATTTCCGAATTACGCTCCATTGCTCACAAAAACCTTCAGGTCGAGGCTAGGTGCTCACTTTTTATACATTTGTTGTATTTTTGAGCACTTAGCTTCGATTCGATGCTTTTGTTTGCTGGCAGCGCTTGGCGCGTAATTAGGAAATGGGCCATTTATTTCCTGTTTTATATCAGCATATTTGTATACTATAGCAGAATCCCGATTCAACGAACCTCTAAACAGCGAAGTTCTCATTATAACGAACAAAGTTCTTCGTACAGCCCGGACAGAGTTACAGTAAAATGTATGGAACAGAACCTTGATATATCGTACATTCGATACAACGATTTAATTTCTCCAGTCCCTTGACACTTCGTTAAGTCACTTCCCCTGGGTTATAAAACCAAGCACGAAGTGTAGGCTAAAAGCTCAATATAAAACGTTTTACTGAGTTATCAGTTTGTAAACTCTGCGGAGAATTAAGTTTACAAAGCTACAAACTACAGTCCATGGGTTGCTCACTTGTTTTTGTTGAAAAATATAATTAAGCAAGTAGCGATCTGTTTCTGATTTTAGACAAACCAGCAGGGGTCAGAGAAAGGCAAAGCAATCAGATAAAAGGTCCTCATTGGCAATTGTACAACAAATACAAGTGGAATTAAGACTCAAACCTATATGGGAGGCAAGAGCGGGGGATTTTCTGGGTATCAGTTCCCAGATGGGCAAAGTCTTAAGTGGGCTCGGTAACCAGGCGCTGTTCGTTGATGAGCCCGCGATCCAAGTCCCCGCTTATGTGCGACTTTAGGAGATCAGCTCCGGAGAAGGGAGAGAGGTGCACATTGACTGGTGCAAGCAGTCACTGGCACAAGTTGACGTCATTGACGAGTGTTGCATTCCTTGCTCCGTTTATCATCTGCCAGTGTTTACATTGACATGGACACCATTCTCATTTGTACAGTAGGCTATCAGGATCAACCGCTCATTAAGAACAAAGCGCAGGTTGTCTGATTTGGTTTCAATGGGCCACACACGTTGAAACCAAATGTGCGTATTTAAAAACAGACGTGTTGTTGGTCTTTTGAGCGGAACTTCTGATTTATTTTTTGCCTTATATTTTTTTTGTCGTTCTTAACTACAGATATCTGATAGAAGTCATAGAAAATACGGTCACAAATATGAACTAAACAAAAATTAAAGGAAAAGACAAGTACGATCCAGTGTTGTCGTGTAAGTATTGCCTATTGAAATATTGCCGTTTTTTATAGAGTAAAAATGTAGAAAATGTTCGCCGATACCACTTTTAATAAAAGCTATACTTACTGTACTGTATAAATAAATTTTATTTTAGGACAATTTTATGTATTAACAACATTTATCAGTGAAGCTCTATAGCCTGATTTTATATTTGAAGGGCATTATTAATGCCTAACAAAAATTGATTTCGAAATACAGAACATGAATCGAAGAATATGATAAATCATATCTTAAAGATTTGGTAAGATTTAGCAGAAGATCTCTTAGTTTTACCAATCCAAACATCAAACACATACAACTGGGTTTCTTAAGTTTTATTTGCTTGTTTCTTGGTATTCATAATGTTCAGTACTATCAATCCTCCTAGGTACGTGTTGCACCATGGTTTTTATTTGAACTGTTTTGTAGCAAACATATTTGATATTAACACTGTCATCGAATACTTATACGAGATATGGTAATCGATAAATTAAAGAATACAAAACAAACCCCCAGAAACGTACGTCTGTGATGAAAAGTACTTTAACTACTATATTCGAAGTAAAATCGTGAAAAAAGCTCGGGTAATCTATTTTGCTATTAAGCTGTAGTATTCACACATATTGAACATATACTGACAGGGAAAACGAACGTATTTGATTGCAAACAAGCGTCGTGACCTCAAGTAATAATCTGGGTAAATCGTAAGTCGTAATGATTTTGGAACACCTATTATTTTAAAAACATACAAGCAAAGATAAAATTAAGCATGTTTATTATACACATTTTAAGCATGTCTTCAGTTACTGAAGCGAACTGTTTTTTCTACAGACCGCAAGATAATCAGCACAAATGATCAATACGGTTGAAGTTTGAACAATATATACTTTTCATAAAAATGTTAAACAACATCAAATTCATTTTTTTTTTCATTATAAGATGAGTGTAAAAAACAAATGGGGGCAACAAATGGGGCAAAATCTAGTCTAGTCCAAGCTTACTATTTAACGCATTTTGTTAAAGGAAGTGACTTCATTATCTGTATAAATAACATGATTTGTACATTAGTGTCAAAAGAATCGAAAGATGCAGACCTCTTAATTTGTAGCATATTCTTGATCGGAAAGACCGCTTTCCAAGATCGATCTTTGGTTTCTTGTTTAGTTGGCGTACTTTTACTTCTCGATCACTGTTTAGCATCAGTTTTGACTTGTTCAGTTTCTGTGCAAAGTCACTGGACAGGTGATGTGAACGAATTTGTTGAGCTTCTTCCATGATTTCGTCCATTTCCTCCAAATCAGGCTTATTTGAAAGCAGCAGCACACCTCAGCAATACTACACACCGGGAAGCTTTTTTTGAAACTTTATCATTATCTTTATCAACCTCTCCTTGAGAAGGGCGAGTGGTGTACATGTAGCCGCTGGCATTGCGACAATTGAAACTGGTACGGTAACTTAAACTGTTGTCCTTATCATGTCAAATACTGTCAGCCACACTTCCGTTTGATAAAAACTGTGCAAGGTAGCATTAAAATACTCTTTTAAGAAGTTAGCCGCACAGAAAAAGGAATAGTGTGTGGATGGTGCAGGGATAGATAAATATACTGTGCAGATACGTAAAAAGAACAAAGAAATTTGCGAAAAAGAAAGGAGCCGCGATAAGCTACTGGCGCTAAAGCACTTTCGTCTGTTAAATGCAGACACAGCGCTTTATTTGTTTTGCCGAGATTTGACCTTGAAATCTGGGGAAACACGAGACATTCTTTGCAGGAGGTTTGTTGCTCAGTTTTCACAATCAGTCTACCGACACTCCCAATTCAAGGTGCCTCTAGTTGAACCTTTTTCACAGGATTCAACATGTCCATACGTACTTATCGCGTTTCACATGAATCCGTCATGATATATTTTGCTAAAATAAATAAACACTGAAACTTTGCAGTTAATTTATTTTTAAACAGCTCAGCTATCTTAATGAGTTGTGGATTGCGGTGGTTGTAATCTATTATCATTTTACGTTAACCCTGATACACTGACCCCGTTCATAGTTTATTGTAGATCTTTTCAGTCTGTTATTGATGGCAAGTACCAGATATAGCTTTCTGGTAATAGCGTTGATTTATACCTGTTACGAGTAATACCTCCTATTAAACTGTTTAAATTAAAAGGCACTGATAGTTTTGAAAAGGCGATAAGTGACCTAAATTGCTTGAAAAGGACCACACACGGTACTTCAGTCATCGAGATACACTAAAAATATATTGAAAATAAGCCCACGGAAATGAAAGTAAACGAACCCTGTCAAAGAACTTTCGAAAAGTCACACGGTTCATTTACATGCACATTTAAAACTTTTAGAACCTACTGAAACCATGTTACACGTACCATACATTGTAGGTGCTCGGAGGATACTCCTCACAATGCATATGTCCATACGAGCTATGTGTGGCGACAAAGGGTAGGGTAGGGTTTTGGAGCCGTTTTGGTTTGAAATTGGTTTTAATCTGAAACTGGACAGGTATAGATTTTGACATTTTGGTCTGAAATTGGGTATAGTTTTGACATTTTGGTCTGAAATTACGTATAGATTTTAACATTTTGGTCTGAAATTGACATTTTGGTCAGAATTGGGTATAGGTTTTAACATTTCGGCCTGAAATTGGGTGTAGATTTTGACATTTTGGTCTGAAATTGGGTATAGACTTTTTTCATTTTTGGTCTAAAATTGACATTTTGGTCTGAAATTGGTTAGAGATTATAACATCAGTTTTGTCTGAATCGACATTAGATATAGATTTTAACATTTTGGTCTGAAATTGGGTATAGATTTTTACATTTGGGTCTGAAATTGGGTATAGATTTTGACATTTTGGTCTGAAATTGGGTATAGATTTTAACATTTTGGTCTGAAATTGGGTATAGATTTTTACATTTGGGTCTGAAATTGGGTTTAGGTTTGACATTTTGGTCTGAAATTGGGTTTAGGTTTGACATTTTGGTCTGAAATTGGGTATAGATTTTAACATTTTGGTCTGAAATTGGGCATAGTTTTGACATTTTGGTCTGAAATTGGGTATAGATTTTGACATTTTGGTCTGAAATTGGGTATAGATTTTGACATTTTGGTCTGAAATTGGTTATAGATTTTGACATTTTGGTCTGAAATTGGGTTTAGATTTTAACATTTTGGTCTGAAATTGGGTATGGATTTTGTCATGTTGGTCTGAAATTGGGTATAGATTTTTGCATTTTGGTCTGAAATTGGGCATAGTTTTGACATTTTAGTCTGAAATTGGGTATAGATTTTGACATTTTGATCTGAAATTGGGTATAGATTTTGACATTTTGGTCTGAAATTGGGTATAGATTTTGGCACTTTGGTATGAAATTGGGTGCAGAGTTTAAGATTTTGGTCTGAAATTGGGTATAGATTTTGGCATTTTGGTCTGAAATTGGGTATAGATTTTTGCATTTGGGTCTGAAATTGGGCATAGTTTTGACATTTTGGTCTGAAATTGGGTATAGATTTTGACATTTTGGTCTGAAATTAGGTTTAGATTTTGTCATTTTGGTCTGAATTTGGCTAAAAATGTTGGCATTTTCGCGTAAGCTTTTCTCCAATCAGTTGGTAGGTGAAGATCGTTTTAAGTTTAGAAAATCCAACTGATGGCGGTATGTAACTTTCGAAGTGTAACTTTTACGACATAGCTTTATAATCAATCAGCTGATCATTGGAGTACACACTGGTCTCAAAATGGTAACAGTTGGGAAATTCTCATATTTTTATCTGAAAATGGGTAAGGGTTTCACGAAAGGTACTATATACCCGGCCCACCCAAATGATTGCGGAGTCCCCCCTCCCCGGCATAAGTGTACAAGGTAGCATTACGAATTTTTTAAAAACGCGAGCCATTCATAATGATGAATATTATGTCATGATAGTACATAGACAGGTAAAATGCTTCACTGAAATGAAAAGAACAAGAAAAGTTGCTTTAAAAAGAATTCGAAAGGGGCCACGATAAGCTATTGGCGCTTGACGCATTTGTCTGTTAAATGCTGACACAGCGCTTCATTTATTTTACCAAGTGTTGACCTTGAAATCTGGGGAAACACGCGACGTTCTTTGCAGGAGGTTTGTCAAATCTCTGACGTCACTCCAACGGTGGCACTAATTTACCTTTTTCACAGAAAACATCATGTCAATACGTACTTTTCGGGTTTCACTTGATTTGTTTCTGTTGAAAATAATAAAACTGATACCGAAAAGTTACAATTACATTATTTTGAAATTGCTACTATCTTAACTCCTTAAGGTCTTAAGGAGTTGTAGATTGTTGTGGTAGTGATATCTAATCATTTTACACTTTTAAAACACCTGATATATTGACTCTCTTCATACGTACGTACGTACTAACTCATATATAGCTTAATGGTTGTAGCGTTGACATCTAGAATCCAAATTCAAAAACATTTTTATACCCATTACGACAAATTAGCATCTCTTGTTAAAACGGTTTGAATTAATAGGCATCCAAAAGTTGATCGGAGCACAAATAGTTTTGAAAGGTGATAAGTGACTAGAAGTGCTGGGACCTGACCACACACGGTACTTTACCGAGAAATCCTAAAAAATACATCTGGAAATAAACCCACGGAAATGAAAGTAGTAAAGTGCTGTCCGAGAAAAATAAATAAATAAATATACGTTGCAATTGCTTATAAGAAGCTCTTTATTCTTTACAGCATTACATACCATACTTCTTTTTTTGTTTCGCATTAATAATTTTCCCGTCTCTTAAATAACATAGTAACTCTGACAATCCCCCACCACCAC
>JAOBYF010094784.1:0-11721 GCA_025403605.1 Parazoanthus darwini | reverse complement strand
CCATTGTGTTCAAAGAGGACAACCAATCTTCACCCACTGTTCAACAAGGTAACTTGAAACCATTCCTTTCAAGGTTCTGGTCATGTTGAGGAACAGACAAAACAAACAGCGAGATTAGTGTCCATAATTTGAGATACGGAAACTGCTTAGTACACAGATTTCTGTAACCTCAAGCAGGTATGGACAGCTCTTGACTAGTTCATAAGCAACTAACTTTTTCTTCATTTTTCTAGTTCTGTTTTTCACCTGACTTCGCTCACAGTACCTCATCTGATAAGGACCGAAGGTCTGTACACTGTTCACACTGTAGATATTGGTTTTTACCAACCAAATAAAATAAATACTACATTCAGACAGTTAAAAATTAGTGTTTCAATTTTTTTTAAATAATTAACTTAATTTGCTGAAATTACAAGTACTGCTGTAGTACCCGAAACAACGAATGTTTATGTTGATTGTTGACTTTTGTTCTTTGATTGACATTGGCGTTGTCATGTGACCATTGGACATGAACATGTGCTGCAGTTATCTTACGTCTTCTCTGAATTAATATCGGAGCCTGTATTATCCGATGCAGCTCTCAGAGTTGAGCCTACAGTATTAAATGGTTTGAAGAAACTATAATTTTTATTGTGAAGTTGTAAATTAATTAACTCGATGTTTCAAGAGTTGGATTATTTCAGCAAAGACCGACATGCATGTACTGAGTTATATATATGTCGCGGGACGTTATAATAATTATATTCTTTATTACCGTATGTATACAAAAAAAATTCATTGGCTTACAATTATATTGTGATTGTCTTGTTCTTCTCCAGGCTGCATTGTGAATGTGTCAAGTGTGAACGGGCTAAGAAGTGTAAGTAGGGAAAGGTTATTGTTCATCAGACCGGGGATGATTTTACATTGACTACATGTAATGCATAACATAAAGAATCAATACATAAATGTGTAGCAAGCACTGCTGATTTCATATATATGTGTACTGTACATGTATTGTGACTCCAGTCAGCGAGTTTGGCAGCAAGAGCGGAAATCCGTGCAAGTGGAATGCTTGAAAAAAGAAGATATCTTGTACTTATACAGTTTAGTAAAACGTTAACTAATATAAGTATTTTCATCCTACCTTTTGGCAAGACGTTTACTTAGGGGCCTTAGGACCACCAACTACTGACCAAGTCAAACGCCAAGAGCTTAAAATTATTTCAAAAGTATTTTTGCGTCCCACATTGTTTTGTCCAGCTTGTTTTAAATGTCTCGTTTACTTTGCAAGTTTACGAAGGTACAAAAAATCATTCGGATCAATATCGCGCTGATGAAACACGCAAAGCAATAAAACAAGACTCAACATTCCATCTAAAATGTTAGCTGTTGTTCTCTGACGTTAGATGCGTATTGAAGCATGCGTGCAATACACGTCACAGTTAAGAATGTTTTGTTTCCACCGGCGAGAATATAGTTGGCTGAACAAACAAAGTATACAGCATTGTGATCCGCAGCCAGAGGACTCGAACTCAGGACCTCCGGGTTACGAATCGAAGCTTGCGCTGCCTTCCATTGTGGTACTCGAGTAATGTTGTAGTTGGTGATGACAAAAAAAGTTTTTTCTTCGTCAGAAAATAAATTTTACAGATACAGTAGATAAACAACAACGTTTAAATTACTTTCGAAGAGATGCTTTTCTGGTTTCCTCATCCTGTTATTTCCCCGATAACTTACAATACAACAAAACAAAACAAACAGTTAGGTTCCCTTAGCGGGATCTTCATACTTGTACCTGACTTGCTTTCTACGTAGAGGTGGTTTCCGCTTTGTTAACGTTAGTACCATGGAATTTTTAGGCGAATTGTTTCTTTCTAGTTTCCAGGCGTACTAGCCTACAATGTTTCTAAGAGTGCTGTTGATCAGCTGACAAGATGTGTGGCTTTAGGTAAGGATTTGGTTCGATTGAAGAATTCTTCTGAGATATTAATTCGCATAATACATGTACCTTCATTTCTTTTTTACCCTCTTTTCTCGTTCCTTCATCAATTAATTTTAAAAAGTATTGTTGAAACAAGATGAGTGTATAAGGAATATATTGTTAACCCAAGTTTTTGAGCAAGCGATCCGTAGTCCATAGGGCCGGACTGGTTAGTTGGGGTCTCGCAAGGCGACACTGTTAGATACAGGGACGATAGTGCTGGGGTGGGGTGAAAGGATACCAGACTTTGAATACGATCGTAAACCTACCTAAAAAGAAATGTTTACCACTCGTTTGTTTAAGTTTGGTTTGGTTTGAACAAACTAGTTAATCACGCGTACGTTTGTTCCATCAGTTCGTGAACTGATCATGATTTCATGTCAGCCGTCTTGACGTTGAGAATAAACCCAAGATTGCCTTTCACGTGCCTCCAATTGTCCCTTTTACAATGACGACTCAGAGAGTGTAATGACAGAACAAAATCACTCGTACTTTCAACTGAGGAAAGTCTGTATTAGTTTCGTTTTTAATTTAGTTTGATTATTTGACCTTACAAACAATTTAGTAGTAGTTTCAATCGAAAAAAAATTGCAGCGCAATGTTTTGTGGGCATTAAAATATGATTTGTTACATTTGGTTTTGTTTTGCTTTACTTCAGTCAATCCCACAACGCAGTGGGGATACGTAATTTAAAAGTGTACAACACCCACCGGAGATTACCACCTTCTGGAGATTCTTTCTCATTTAAGTTTATTTACATATGCTTCCGTTTGTGGATATCTGACATGGATAAACCAGGATTCAGTGGAGTGGACGTTTTACTGGTGTAATATTAACAATTTTAGTGCGTTTGCATATTGTAGTGTGTTGACGCGGTGTGTTCACAACTAGTAAAAGTTACAGAAACATTTCTTGTGTTTTCTTTAGAACTTGCTCCCAAGAAAGTGAGATGCAATGCAGTCAAGTAAGTACACAACAACATCTCAGTTATTTTGCTACACCTCTTAGACCTTTGTAAACTTGGAAAGAAGCACATGCAATAAGTTATACAACAGTTTATTTTAAAATGTATCTACTTAGGACTTATTGGCACCATGTAGTTTATACAATTTGCAATCCTTCAATCAACCAATCTAGTTTATTACAATATTTTTCTTTAAATAGAACAAAAATACACACTAAATGCAAGTATTGTATTTAGTTATATTTTGATATTTTGGTGAAAGCAAGAGTAACTTACACGTATTGCTTTATGGTTTTTCGGGAATTTTGTGGAGGAAAATATATTCGAGAAAGGAAATCGTGAAATTGGACCGTTTGCATAATACGCCTCACTGGCCATGAACAAAAACTTTGGGTCTAGTTTGATAAGGGAGAAATACAGCAAATGTATGAGAACTTTGAAACCGACCTCGACATGAGTTCTTGTTTAGCGCCACTGGAGCGTATTATGCATACCGTTTATGTTAGTTATATATAAACTGGGCAGAGTTCAGCTATATCAGATTTAAAGCGGGGCGTACTATCTACATGTGTACTGACGTGAACAGGTTCATGTTAGATGGAATGTTTGTGTTTCAAGGAGTTGGTGCATGGAACAAAGTTTTTGGCAAGTACCTGTTCATGCCAGTATACATGTAGATAGCGCGTTTCTTTACATTAGAAAAAAATATAGAGCTTTGTGTTCTGTCTTTCGCTTCCCAACAGCCCTGGCGTTGTCATTTCAGAACTCCAGAAAAGAGGCGGTTTGGATGAACAAGCCTACCAGCAGGTTGGTAATAAACGAGCTGATTGCATTTTGAGCAAATCTTGCGTTTCAAATATTCTTCAGTAAACAGTCTGTGAGACAGTTTCTGCATGTGAATTCGACTCTTTTATTATGGGAAATATTGTGTGGTAAAAAAAAACAGTCAAGTGGAAAGTGAGACAGCTTGGCTTACTCACTTTTAATTACTTTTCTTTTTAAGAGTTTGATAATGACATAAAAAGGATTAAAAATTAGATATGAAGACTGTGTTTATACGAATACAAGTACAAAATCAAAAACCTGTTTGTACGTATTATCTTTTGGAAGATTTTCAAAATTTTACAAGTAATTATTCAAACGTTTTTCGCATGTGGGGTCGTGTGTTAAAACTTAAGTAATTTGTAGTTTTAAAAATATAAAAATGTTTTGAAAGTAAACGAATTGACCATATAACTTCGAGTAGTTGACAAAAACAAAATGCTTCAAGTATCAAAAATGACCATAACAGCCTTTAACAAAACTGAGTTAAGGCCAGGGAATTTGGATATGAGTCGGGGAAATTCTAGTTGTTTTTTCGAGTCAGTGAAACGTGAGGGAATTTTGTCTACACAGAAAAACGCTCACTGAATGACGTACAAAAAAAAGGTTGTTGCCTTTATCTCATTAATATCTGACAGCCGACTTCAACATAACAATGTTTGAATGTTGTTTGTGCATTTTACACAATTTTGGCAACCTCCGAGAGGCTCTCAAGACTTGCTCGCGAAACTTTTTGAAGTTTCGTTGCTCGCTGAAAGTTTGAGTCACCTTCTATTCTGAGAACGAAAGACCTTATATTGGAGGAAAATACAATATGAATAACTCCAGCCTCTGGGATAAACCTGACCAGCCGTGCGCGCGAAGACAAACATACAATCACGTATTGTCAGAACGTGTCAGCTATTGTTAACGCTATTGTCAAAGATCCAACAGGGTCTTTCGTTCTTACCGAAACGTTTTGGCGTGCCAATCCAGTCGCACATGCGGAAAGCAAGTCGCTGACAGATGTTTTTGCCAAACAAGCAATTTTGTGGTATGTGCAACCTAAGTACCTAACCTAAACTTCGTTGTTGATCGTGTCATGTGATTAAATATATTATAGTGGTATTGTTATAAAGAAATAGAACTGCAAACACCTAGAACTCTGTTATAAATCACTAATTTTGTATTCCAAATTAAAAAAAGAACTTGTTTTTGCAGTCAAGTAGTTTATTTTACTAATGTTTGGCAAGCAGAAAAGAACTAGAAATCTTTATCTTTGTCGCAGTTCCTGGAAAGATCAAAGACTACGCATGCGCTCGGTCGTCCTGGAAACCCGGAGGAGGTGGCGAGTGCTATTGCTTTCCTGGCCAGTAACAGTGAGGCGTCATTCATCACCGGCGCGAGTCTCCCGGTCGATGGGGGAAGGCACGCCATGTGCCCTCGATGATTAGTAAACTTTATCTGGTACATGTCTAAATGTACTACATGTGCGACTTTTGCCTCCTCCAGGCTTTTCTGGAAGCAGATGATAGCGAATGATGGCTAATAAGGGTAAATCTGAAGAAACGACCGAAGTTTTCGAGTCTTCTTTGCCGTCATCCACCTCCAATCACCATCATTTGCCGCCACTTGCTATTTCTGTTCCCCCGACTACTTTCGTATTGGCAGAAGCTGCTGTGTACATGTAGACTATGGGTAATAGACCTCGACTAGTGAATCTTTACTTTCGTTTTCTTAAATACAACAAAAATAATTATGGTCGGGCAAAAGCAAATTGATTCAGTCCAATGCAGGCGAACAGCGTATCTCCAGGATCGTCCTTCCATTTGAGTTTTGTTTTTGTTTTGTTTGTGTTTTTATGACTTCTAGTATGTCAGGACTAAAACAGTAATATGTACGAATTCGAAGAACTAGGGACTACACGGCTGTACCCTGGCCAAACAGAAACGTTGGCATTCTCGGAAACCCAGGGCACTCAGTCTCGGGAGGGCAGTTTTTAAAATATCGGGCCGATACCCTTGACTTTTGTGTCGGCCCTGAATTTCTTCCGCCCAACAGACCACCCCTGGATGAAACCTTGGTTCTTTAGTGTTTTATAATTATGGTGCTGTTGACGTTTTTGTTTCAGCGAAAAAAAATTTACTTTAAATCAATTAAATATTCTTGTTAATATTGATCCCAATAGCTTTGAGTATCGAATTTACCTTGAACAATAATACTGACATTAAAGGAATCAGTAAAACTGAGTCAGAGATTACTATAAATTGAATTTATAAACAACAATATTACATCCTTGCGTTAGGTCTCGTGGGGAGAACGCTTTAGTTATGGACAATAATCGCATACCCATAAGAGCGAGTCAGTTCAGAAAATTTACAGATGTGTAGATTGTTTTGTATGAGAGTGTTATGTAGCTTCATAGAGGGTTACTCGTTACTAAAAAGATACAAGTATCTAATTTTTAATTGTGTTTGAGAAATGTATCTTTTTAAAAGAAATTGAAGTATCTTGTTTCGCTTTTTCGCGTACTTTACTGGATACCACGCGCCATCCCATCCTCGTACCAAGAGCCCACGCGCCATCCCATCCTCGTACCAAGAGCCCACGCGCCACCCCATCCTCGTACCAAGAGCCCACGCGCCACCCCATCCTCGTACCAAGAGCCCACGCGCCATCCCATCCTCGTACCAAGAGCCCACGCGCCATCCCATCCTCGTACCAAGAGTCCACGCGCCATCCCATCCTCGTACCCAGAGCCCACGCGCCACCCCATGCCTCTCGTACGCCTACGCCGTATATATGTACCAAAAACCCCTCCAGCGTGGCCTGCAGCGAAACAACAATAATTGTCAATATTCTTTTGCCGTTTTTTTGCGAAAGTTACCTTGAATTGTTTATTTATTTCTTGTTTATTTATTAATTATTATTAGTATGTATTGTTTGTTAATTTCGACTTACTCCTCTCCACCCCTCTGTATACAGCTATTTAAACAAAGGTTGCGGACTTGTGAAAAGCGCCAAGTCTGGATCCCAAAGCATGAGTTCTACTTAAGTTAATCGGTTGCTGAAGTTGGTATTTGCTGATAACTTATCAAAAACACTGGTCAGTTTTGTGCTTCACTTGTTTTGGTTGCCTCGTGTAGTGGTCAGTGGACCGTACGCAGCGTAAATATAGGACTCCCAAAACTCCTTTCGTGCTTGGTGTAACACTTTGTAGATCCCATTTTTTTATGAAGTAGCTGTAAATGAGTACACCAGGTTTACTAGGGGCTAACTTGCGATGGATTGGTGTCCCGTCCAGGGATAGTCACAAATTCTCATCCGTTTAACCATAGTTAATAGAGCGAAATGGTTCTGAAACTCGACCAGGTTATTTGTTATATGTTTCTTTTCTATTTCTTTTGTTTGTTGGCCATGCTGCAGAAAACACAAAAGGTATTGAAACGCATATGAACAACTAACCATTAAGAGTATTTCGGCTGACACATTGAACAAAGCAATGTGCACTGTCACGGTTCGTTCAACAGAAAACAAAGCAGCTTTGTACACTCTTTCTAAATTCTGATGAGCTTCCCAAACTGAGTTTGTCGGTGAACTATAATGGTTTGACACTACGGAAACTGGAGATGAAGCGCTTGCGTTCTGAGCCACTAACCTAGAATAGGAATACGGTAAGCTCTTATTCCCTTTTTTACCGTTTTGTATATTGCTGGTTTAGTTTAGTTAGGTTTGGAGATTGGTCTCGAAAAAACCTTAAGCCCGAGTTTACAATAATATGTGATGGGTTCTGGGAACAAACACCGTGTTTAATTTTGCGATAAAAGCCAGGTTTGCCAAATATCACTACCTGTCCGATAACTTGATATTTGTAACACATTTCTTATTAAAAACGCCGACTACACCGCTAAAGTTGGATGATCGATACGTATTTTTGTGTGTTAAAATTTCGGCCGGAAGAGTTATTTTCTTTTTACATTGTAATCAACTTGAAAGTAAAACCGAGAAAGTACGGCCAAAGTGAACTGAGTTTTTGTGCTAATTTAACATTAGTTCATTTCCGTTTGGTCGTACAAGGCTTTTGTTAATAACTGCCTGGTGTTACTAAACTTTCTCTGGTAAATAAAAGAATAAAACCATTCAGTCTTGTAAGAACGGAGTTTTTGGTTATTCTGAAGCTAAATGTTAATTTATTTCGGATCACGGCCTCAACACGTTCATTTTTTTTTATTTCTTTCCTACTTCATGTTTATTTAGGTTGTTTTGTTATGTTTTTGTAATCGTTCAAAGACTGTTCCCAAAAATGACTCATATACATTCAGTGCTCAGTAATTAAAACAAAGGAATAAGATTGGTTTGACCTGAATGAAACAAGCGGCTGTGTTAACTATAATCATCTGTGGAATTGCTTCAGTTGAAGTTTTTCGTTTTCATTTTCAAATGTTAAAGAAATAAACTTTCCTTTCTATTGTCAGCCTGAGGTGCGTTCATAGTATGTTCCGTACATATTTTACTGTTTTTCACCTTGGATAAAAAATAGTGGTTGGAGTAGATTTTATGGCAACACACCATATAAGAAACTGATCTCTAAAGACGAACTTTGCAGGTGAGCAGCGCAGTTGACGCATGCAGAGAAAGAGGCAAAAGATAAAAACTTGACTCATTTCAATCTTTTGTCAGTAATAACAGCAATCAGTAAATAAAACGAAGCCGGTTTCGAATGAAGTTCATATAATACATCGCTCCAAACTGTCAATGTTACAATTCCTGATCAAAAGACAAGTCAAGAGCGCAGTCGAGGACAATGAATCCGGTTGAGTGGAAATGGACGATGCAACGTGATAGTCACAAATCTGCCTCTAAATTTAATCAAAACTTCAGTTATAGTTTCAGTGTATGAAATTAATCTTCGTCAAGATCAACAACTCTGACACATTCCTTTGTTTAACCACGAGTACTTTATTAAACTAAGTCTCCAAACGGAACCGGCCCTGTACATTACAATTACACGTAGACTGAAACTTGCTGAAACAGTTAAAACCACTTTGGTAAGTGATCTACCGAGTCAGTTTTGTCATTTTGCAGGGTTCCTACAGAAGACTGATTTCTTTTTAAAATGGCTTCACCGCTAAATCAATCCCTTGATGAACTAAGTTTTCAATGTTTTGATCTAGAAAATCCTGAAGAACTACAACAGCAACTTTACGCGACACTTTTATCAACCTCGGCGTTGAACGGAGTTTCCGCGCCTTTCACATTTCTTGGTAATTTGGTTGTTGTGTATGTTTTATGGAAGAACACAGTTCTGCAAACGCCTTCAAATTATTTACTGGGTTGCCTGGCTGTAAGCGACGCTCTTGTAGGCTTCATCGTCAAGCCTCTTTACATTGCCGGCTCGCTTTGGATCAAACAGTTTGACTCTATTTACTGTACACTGAGAATTGCATACGCAAGCTCGGCTTGGGTGTGCTGTGGAGTGTCATTCTTAACGATCGATTTGATAACATTCGAGAGATACACTGCTTTATTCTGCCACGGAAGATATTGCAGCGTAATCACCTTTGGTAGAATGACAAAAGCCTATTTGCTATCTTGGGTCTTGTGTATAGTCATAGTGGCCCTTAAGTTTGTAGGCGACGCGGCTGCTTTCAAGTCAATCGCTACAGTGTTGCTCTTGTCGAGCTTTGTGCTCACATTTTTCACATATCTTCGCATTCTGAAACTAGCAAGACGACATCATCGTCAGATAAAGCAGCAGGAACTACAGCTACAAAGAATCCACTCGGTCCGACAGACCAAACTCGCTGTCACAATGGGTTGTGTTGTAGGCGTATATCTCATCTGCTACACACCCATCCTAACAGTACTTCTGTATCAATCTCTCCGTTCCCATAGCAACCGAAGTGTTCGCTTGATTTACAACTGGGCAGTCACATTTGCTTTCTTCTCCTCCACGCTGAATCCGCTGATCTACTGCTGGCGCTGCCGCAACATTCGCTGTCTTATGGTGAACATATTGAAACAATGTTGTTGTTCTTCGCATACACAGTCTCGTGTGTCTCAAATCCTTGTTGTGCAGCGGCGGAATGACAGTTGCGCAAGCGCAATATTGTCCAGAGCCGTAACGTTCCGCACCACACCAGCTGCTTCTAGTGGAGTCCATTGTATGCAAGCGGATCAACGGAATCGGAAATAATTTTCAACTAAGCTATTCGTTTTTATCTGACTTTCTTTTCTTTATTCGGTTATAGCTTTCAAAGTCTAAGTCTAAATCATTATTTTGCAAACTTCGTTAGAAATATAGGGTGACCAGCGAGGTTCTTAGTCATAACAGTGACCGCCCGGAAAAGACTGATGGTAATCAGGTCCTCCGGGTCTTATTTGTGGGACTAAAGAAGTTCGAGTTTTCCACTGAACTGGCACTGCGTATTTAATTTTCTTTGTTTCTTTGTTCGATTTGTCTCAGTATTTGGTTTGTTTTCTTCGGTTTGTGTATCTGTTCATTTGTTTATCGGTCACGAGAAATTGAATAAGAACAGGGTATTGACTATGTTAATTAACTTTCATACTTTCATATTCTTGCGCGATTGTCGCTTTGAGACAGAGAAAGTGCAGTGCATATGCAACAGTAAGGTGTACAGTCTAGTAAATAAAGATTTATGTTGCCTTTTCTCTTCACGCATTTCTCAATCATTTACTTAAACCGCTTTAAGCTTTAACTGGTGACTATAATTCTCTTCTCTTCGTCACCTAATCACTGCCATGGAGGCCATGATATCAGAATTTACGGCATGTTGAATAAATCACAAATAAACAAACAAACATTGAAGGAAAATAGCGGCACAATACACGCCGACCCGCTTGCAAACGATCCCGCGGCTTCCATCCACCTCCAAGTGGTACTGTAGGGACATTCTTTTTAAGGCAAACAGTTTTGTTTCCTTTCTTCCAAAAGAACTGTCGCAACTGAGTGTTCAATGCGGGGTGGGTTATTATAATGGACCGCTTCCTGCCGAAGTCCTCCAAGGTGAAATGGCCAAACAAACAAAGGAGTTCGTCTCATTTCAACACTTTTCCGACTTATATCAGCAAAACTAAAGTTAGCATAAAACATAACAGACACTGTTTTAAGATCTTTGAAGGATTAAACGCCAGGAAATAAAGGATGGCTTTGTTAAACCATGATATTCAAGTTACAACTCACAGAATCTTCGAAATTTGATTAAGCGTTCTCAAGATTTCGCTTACTAGGACTCAGGCTCTTTAGCCAGTTAACGGGCCACTTTTAACCTTCATGCAGATACTTCGACTATCATGCAGATCCACAGCTGTAACTCACGTCCTTCAGCCATCATTCATATCCAAGAGCTATACCAGTAAACTAATTAACCACCATCACATACATCAACCATCGTTCACATCTATCAGCCATCAGTCACCTTCAACAACGCTCATTCACATCTGCCAGCCTTCGTTCACTGTCACAGCATCTTTCACTGTCATTCAGACCATCAGCGATCTCTCGTACCCAGCAAGGATCATTGACATCGAACAGCCTTTAATCACGCCATTACCACTCTTTAAATTCGTTAGCTATCGTTTACGTCAACAGCTATCACTCACACCCAACAGCAATCTCTCACGTCAATCAGCCTTCATTCACGCTAATAGCCATTTTTCACATCAATTAGCTATCGTTCGCGTCAACAGCCAACATTCACGCCCAACAACGATCATTCACGTCCATCAGCCTTCAATCACGCTCATAGCTATTTTTCACATCAATTAGTTATCGTTCACGTCATCAGCCATCATTCACGCCCAACAACGATCGTTCACATCCATCAGCAATTATTGCGCCCAAGAACGATCATTCACATCCATCAGCCATCACTCACACCCAACAACAATCTTTCACGTCAATCAGCCCTCATTCACGCTAATAGCCATATTTCACTTCAATTAGCTACCGTTCACGCCATCAGCCGTTACT
>JAOBYF010094673.1:0-11724 GCA_025403605.1 Parazoanthus darwini | reverse complement strand
CCAAACTAAAGCGATGGAAAACGCAGTCCTTCGTCATCAAAAACGGAGACATTTGAAAGCGCTTTTGAAAACGGAGACTTTTGAAAATGCAGTGCATCGTCTTGGAGTGGACAGTTGAAAACGAAGCCTTTCGAAAACGATAGTGTGATCGACGTCATTGACTTTGACCCATGTTATAAAGTCAAATGTTGTCGTCCCCAGTCCACACCATTGCCTCGACCTGCCTTGTGCCTGCCCGGCAACAATTTCAAGTTCAATATGGTGGCGGATGAACTTTGGTCGTTCCAGTTTGCTATTGCTGCTACTGACTTTAATGGAGTGCTTGCACTTGAACATGGTTTTGCTTTTTAATGTTTAAACCAATTCATGACAAATGATTTTATTTGTCAGCTGGGTTACGGTTTTCCAAACAAGTAATTATCGTTTTCGCAAACGATTCGGCGTTGTAGTGTGGATGGGAGAAAACGTCGTGAGCGCGGAGCAATGGATGCGTCTTCGATCAAATGAAAACGGAGGGTTTCAAGAACACAGTAGTATGAACAGGGCCTGAGCAGATGAATCTTGAAGATTTGAAATGGTGTGAAGTGGAAGCCCCTAGGTAGCCAAACAAGTCAGGGTCCCTCCCAATTAAGGCTTCTTTTGCTAAAGGAGATCCCAAATGGTTCTAGAGGAAAACATGTTTCTCCTCCATTCCCACCTTAAACACAGACCGGTTCCTTAGTTAGAATCGCACGCTAGATAGCCAAACAAAAGTTGGAAATGTAGGACTCCGTTTTGGTCGTATCTATAGGCACTAATGGCCCGGCCTTTAAACTTTCATTAATTTGTTTTCTGTTTTAATAAGCATCTAGCCGAGGCCATGTACACATTGGTAATCTGTCAAAGTTATGCCACAAATAAGAGGAGAATCTCAGCTCCGAGTTCATCTGAAATACTTTAAACCATCTGCTAAACTTGTTCTCGCGCTTTTATCTTGCGCAGTTTACAAATCCAAGATAACCCCAAAAAATCCATCTACAAATTTGCAGCCATTATCTTGCCTTTGTATTAAAGTAGCCGAGAAAACTCTTGGAAGAAGGTTTGAAATAGTCCTTACCTTCGAGTGCCCAACAGCGTAAGGCGCCATCGCCGTCATTCCACCCATGAACAACACTGTACGCCACCGGGGATATAGAGCGGTTCTTCCCAAAGTCGACTCTCCACCACTGGTTGGGTTTGTTACCGGTACTACACAACAGCAACTTGCGACCAGCGATATCGGCCGCATGACCATGACCATCAGACGAACGAGTAATGAGAACAAGATGAGAATCTGCAGGGTTGGCCCACTCAGACGTGCCTTCTCTATTTGTTCCCAACCAGTACAGGACCCCCCGTGCATCCTCAGAATCTCCTGGGAGGAACAAAATATAGTTGGCCGCGGGGTTAATGTTTTTTCTACATATGTTGCTTATGCTAATGCGCGCTTATGTTTATGCTAATAATAATGCTAGTGCTATTGCTGATGCTGGTGCTGGTGCTAGTGCTAGTTCGAATGCTAGTGTCAGTGCCAGTGAGTGTTAATGCTAGTGACAGTAATAATGTTTGTGCTGTTTGTTCTGCTAATGATATTGAAATGTGGAAATGATGATGATGATGGTGAAGGAGATTTGTAATGATGATGGTAATAATGATAATGATAATGATAATGATAATGATAATGATAATGATAATGGTAATGGTAATGGTAATGATAATGATAATGATAATGATAATGTTAATGATAATGATAATGTTAATGATAATGTTAATGATAAAAATAACGATAACGATAATGATAACGATAATAATAATAATACCGATAATGATAATGGTAATGGTAATGATAATGATAACGATAACGATAATGACAATGACAATGATAATGATAACGATAATGATAATGATAATGATAATGATAATGGTAATGAAAACGATAATGGTAATGATGACGATGGCGATGGCGATAGCGATGGCGATAATGACAACAACAAGGACCACAACCACGCCACGATCAGGGACACGTTAACACGTTGATGGATGTGATGCTGCTGCTGATGGTGATAATGATAAAGATGATGATAACGATGAGGATGATAAAGACAAAAACAATTTTAATGGAAACGCCTTTTAAATAATAGTTGGTTACCTGTTTCCTCTCCGTCATAGGTCTCCTCTGCTACAACCTCCAAACCCTTACCACCTCCTGACAAGCGCCTCTCCACACCAATGGTTCGTTTCCCCTCCTTTATTTTCACCAAACTATGCTCTTGACTCCGCCTCCTGTCTTGATCCAGAATGCGATTACGTTCTTTTTCATACTCCAGTTCTGACCTCATCTCTTTCATTTTTCTTTTCTGCTTCTCCACTTCAGCCTTCAGTTGCTGAAGCTCTGCATGGCCTCTGTTTCGAAGACTTTCTTCAAGTTCTTTCTGTAGTTTTTCAAGTTCTAGTTGGTGAAGTTTTTTCTGTTCTTGAAATTTCTGAGCACGACCTTTTTCTTCCGTTATCTTTTTGGAGTTTGTAGCATCAACCAGCTTCCTCCGCAGATTCTCTATTTCAATTTGCCGAAGTTGGTTTTGCATATGAAGTTGAGCAACTTTTGCTTTTTCATCCTTTGCTGAACATTCCAACTGCTTCCTAAGCCTTTCGATCTCAACGAGGTGACTTCGACTCTTTTCTTGAAGTTTCAGAATGTTTTCTCTGTCCTCTTTTTTTGTCTTTGAATTGTTTGTTTCGTTTAAATGAGCCAGTTGTTTTTTCACTTTTTCTAACTCCTCTTTCGGAAATTCATCTCGCAGTCGCAATTCTCCGAAATCGCTTTTTCCTCTATTATCTTCTAACTGTCCATTTACTTCGCGCGACTCCGTTTCTTTTGAACTGTTCTTCACAAGAACTTCCCTGTTTTCCACAATTCCTCTTACTTCTTGGGAATGTTTGTCATCGAGTTCAATTTCCTTTGTTTTAGGTGCTTCTAACTCTTTGGAAAGGTTATCGTTTTTGCCTTTCAGTTCATCATAATCTTCGTTCTGTTTTGCATGGCACTTGTTTAATCCACTTTCGTTTCTCTTTTCCTCATGCTTAGTGTAGCTTCGTTCGAGTGCTAGTAGCTTTTTTACAGCTTCTATTTCTTCGCAGTAGCTTTCACAAAGTTGCTTTCTTTCATTGATCTCGTTCGTCAGTTCTTCAACGAGTTTATCTTTATTTAAAATTTGCTTGCACAACTTCCGTCGATAAACTACTGACGCAATGAGAAAGCAGATGCTAAGAACTCCACTCAAAAAGTTTCTTGGAAGTTTGATACAAAGCTCAGCCGCTATCACAACGACAGTAAAAAATACGTCATAAAAACTTTGCTTTATACCATTTGTTGAAGAACTATCATGTTTCTTTTGGTATATTGTTTTTGTTTGCTTATGTTGTTTAGCTGACTTCAATCGGATGTTGAAATGTTGGTAAGCAACGGGGAATACAAAACCAAGTAATAAAAACGCTATTGCAATAGCAATTTTATACAGTTTGAAAAAAGCCAAAACTGCTGCAATTATCGAACAGATGGAAACAAAAGTGGTCGATTTCCAATCAAGTTTAGTGTTTTTTAACGATGTTTCCATTTCCTGATCATTTTTTGCTCTCAAGAGTTGTTGTTTGGTCGATGACAAACTCATGATATCAGTAGCCGCGTGCTTAAGACCGTTCACTACTTCTAGTTGTTCTTCGTTTAGTTCAGAAACTTGCTTTTGAAGTTTTTTTGGCCTGTCTAAAATAGTTTGGACTTCAACATCGTCAACATCGCTGTTAGAGTTATCACTTGCACCCACGCTTTCTTCAGCTTTGCCAAGCTTTGTAGAACGCTGAACAATTCCGTGGTTTTGATTTTTGCTCTTTTCGTATTTAAACTTGAGTCGTGTTTCAAGTGATTTAATAGCTTCCCTTTGTTTTACTATTACGTCATGATCTTGGTCCAGTAAATCAGTCAGTTCTTCTATTTCGCGCATGCGTCCTTGCACTGTCCTTGCCTCGAAATCAAGACGAGACTTGTAACTTTTAACTTGTTTCCACATACAGAAGATATAGATGGCGGCGCAAAGAACCATGGTCATGCAAGAGAAGACTGCGCACCGAATTGACGAAGACTGGACCGAGTAGGCAAGCAATACTGTCGAGGAAATGACAGTGGCTAGAATTACAGCCTTAATCTTCAAACCAGGGCCATTTACATCTTCCACCTTTAAATTAATTACCGGTTTTCTGTACCCTTCTCCTAACAGTTTTTGGTTCTTCCGCTCTTCTCGCATTGTGTCGATAGCGTTTTTTAGTTCCTCATACTGGTAAAAGTTAACACTTTGATTTGTAGTTTTTTCAATAAGAACAAGTTCGAGTTTGTCAATGACACTTTGCATATTTCGAACTTGATTTGTGTCGCCCTGCTGCAATTTCGTCAACTTTTCCAATTGTGCTTGTTTTTCTTTGTCTAACTGAACCTCTAGTTGTAGTTTATCGATCAAGTTATCTCTTTCCTGCAATTCTTTTTCTATGCTGGCCTTCTTTTCTTTCAGAATTTCCACTTCTTTTCGCTCACCTTCGCGAGCTTCGACCTCGAGGTTTTCAACGGTTCTTGCCAAACAGTCTGTGAGAGAACGCTCGACAGCTAATCGTTCAATTAGTTGTTTGATTGATTCTTTGAAAGTAGACAATCGGGACTTTTCCCTTAGAAGATAGTTCTTCAAGGAAATGATGTTTGATAACTTAGTAAATCCTTTAACAAAACCATAAGCAACTGGTATGACAATTACTGTAACAATTGCGATATGAGTGTGAGCCCGCAGGCAAGAGCAAAACAAGCCCAGCATTAGTACAATAAGAGGCATGCGTAAGATGTTCCATAGTGTCTGCATTTTTAAGATATTACTCTCTCCAGTTACCTCGCTTTCTCTCTCATTCATATGAGGAGAGCACTCATTTATTTTTGTTAGTTCTTTGAGAGTTTCCTCATAGTTACACTCTGTTTCGATATCTCTTTTAATCTGCTCAATAGCCATTCTGGTTAAATCTTTAATATCTGGTGATATTCCTATCTCTCCCAGGTTTTCAGTTTGAATTCGAGCAGATTCTCTTTGCAGACATTCGTCTTCCAATCTCGTTTTGATCTCAGAAAGTTCCTGTCTTAATCCCTCCACCAGCAAATTTCTTTCTTCTATAACTCCCTTCATTTCATTTTTCTCGATTTCTCGTTCTTTCATAAGTTCTTCGAGTTTGCTTTCAGCTGCAAAAAGCATTTCATTTTTGCTTTCAAGTTCTTTTTGTAAGCCTTCGATTTGTTCGACTTGAATTTGGAGTCTTTGATTTTCTTTATTAAGTCGATGACATTCATCCTCAATAGACCCCAGTTCGTTTTTAAATGTTTTCTCCATTTCTTTTGCTCTTGACTCTAAAGTAGCAAGTTTTTGTTTTTCTTCCTGATATTGTTTCTTTTCAGACTCAAACTGCGTTTGAAAATCTTCCAAACGCTCGATCAGAATTCCCTTTTCCAAGAGGACCTCTTTTTCTCTTATTCCTGTTTCTTTCATTGCTCTCACAGCCGATTGTTTTTCTTCGTCGAGTTTACTCTCCAAGTCTCGAATGTCTGTTCGTAGCTCGTTGATAAATCGTTCACTTGATTGTCTTTCTCTTCGAAGCTCTTCTTGTAATTGCAGAGAAACATCTTGTTTTTCGTCTTCAAGTTGTTTTAGCCGATTGATTCCCTCGTTTCTTGCATTTTGGAGTTCTACCAGTTCTTCGGTTACCTGCTGAACGGATGATTCTCGCTCAATGACTGACTTTTGTAAAATTTCTAGTTTGTCTAGTTGGGACTCAATGATAGTGTCTCTGGTGTCAAGTTCCCTTTTCAAATTGTCGCATTCCAGTTCCTTTGCTTGCACTCCGTCTTCGAGTTCGCCAATTCTAGAACGTTGGCCCTCGAGAAACTTCTCAAGCTCCTTAGACATTTGTTCTTTTAGTTTTTCTGTTAAAGCTTTTTCCTGCTCTTTTAAACTCTGCATCAGCTTTTGTATTTCCATTTCTTTTGAAAGGGCACCCCGTTCTAGTTTTTTCACTTCTTCTTTCAATTCCTTTGAAATGGTCTCTTTTTCCTGCAATTTCTCTTTTAGTACCTCCATTTGCCCGTTTTGGTGTCGTAAACGCTCGACCAATTCCTGCTGCCTACGTGCTGCAACAGCAACTCCAGTTTCCATTTCTTTCTCCGTCTTCTCGCATTTGAGTTCGAGCTCTTTAGAAATCTTCTCAAGTTTCGCTATCTTTTTTTCCTTTTCCTTAACTACGGACAATTGTTCTTCCAGTTCTTTATTTTTCTGGTTAAGTTTTTCAGCAGCCTCTTCTGCCTTCAACTTTGTTTCAGTTTCCAAAAATTCTATCTGATGTTGTTTTTCCTCAATCAAGTTATTTTGTTTTCGGAGCTCCTGGTCCGTATCTGCTATGAGCTGTCTTTGGGTTGCAGAAACACTTAGGGCTTCCTCTGTAGCCTCCTTCCTTTCATTCAGCTCCTTATTTTGACTTTCCAACTGCTTTCTCATCTCTTCGATAGTATTTTTTTTCTCTTGTATCTCCTTATCTTTTTCTTTAATCATTTCAGTTCTCCCGTCCCTTTGCTCCAGGGTCTTGTTTATCGCTTGCAGTTGTTGAACTCTTCCTTGACTCTTTGCAAGTTGTTGTGATCGGATTATCTCTTTCTTCTTCACAGCCTCGAGTTCTCTTGTAGTATCCAGATACCGTTCTTGTTCTGACTTGAGAAGCTCTTCAAATCTGTCTCCCATTTCTTTCTCGATTTTCACGCTGGCTTCCAGTTGCCAAATTTTTTCTTCTTTTTCGTCTATCTGTCTTTTTAATGAGCTGATCTCATCTCTAACGGACGTATTTGCCATCTCACTGTCACCATTTGTCGAGTTGGCGTCTCGGTTGTTATTCTCGTCCTTATTTACAGTCGAACTCATTGTGTATGGGTTAACTCAACAGCGGCTGTCCAAAAAAAAAAGAAACAGAAACACGTTTTGAGGGCTTACTTAAGTACAAACACATTATGACAACTTTTACCAAGGCTGAAAACAATTAGTGAAACCAAGTAAGGAACATCAGTTGAGATTGTATATATATGTACATATATGATCATAATATATAATCATAAACAAAATAAAATAACGGCCGGATCTTTTCTACAAAACTCTCAATTACATTTTCCATAGCGGGTTTTCATCCGCTCCAACAGACAGTTTGATTACTCGTAGAACGTGTGTACAACTGTAAAAATCTTTTTTGTGTAAAAATCTTGTTAACCCTGCAGAAATGGGTCTGTGGTCCTTGTAGTCAGTGGTAACTGGGAATTCGAAACTGGTCTATTAGTTTTCTAATGTTGCCGTGAAGTTTAAGAAACGACTAAAACTTCTGCTAAAAAGTTTCTGTAAAATACCACACCTGCAAAAGCTGGCTTCTCATTGGTTGCTTGGCTGTGAATATTTTTTTCTTAACTACCGTGCAATTAGTTCTTCGTACCACATGTGCAATCAAAACTCTTGAACTGACAATGTCATCCGAAAACATCACTTAATTGAAAAAATTTGAAATGATTGAAAATGTTTTGCAAGGGTATGGAAAGTTTTCGAAATTCTTTGGCAGCGTTCTGAAAGTCTTCGGAAAATCTTCCAAAAAAAGTTCGGAAGTCTTCGGAAATGATTAAACAATAATTAAGCTCCATTAAGGTAGCTCAAAATATAAGCCCTAGGTTTCTTTTGAACTGCCTTCCATCCTGGAGATAATTTCTGTAATTTAGCTGTACTGAAATACCAAAAGCATATTTATGTTCAAGTAACATATGCATATGCTACTGTTTTAAACAACATTCTTTCAGCTAGTTTTGTAATCTCCTTGATGGTTATTTATAATAAATGATTGATTGATTGGGATGCGAATCGGATGCGAATGTGATTCGGCAAATAAATCGGATGCTGAATGGTAAGTAATAAGCGTAGAAACTAAGAGCAAATTTTCCGAGGAATCGAAAAGTGATTCTCAACATCGTAAGGAATAAGTGGAGCATCGTCGCCAATACGATGTTCAAGCACACTAATGTAAAACCAAACCTTCTCTTGTCGTAGTTACTGCAAGACAAGCAGCAAGTCGTTACTCTTGGCGAGATCCTCCAAAGAGGTGGCAGAATTTTCCAACAAGAATCCGATGCAAGAAGTTCAAGCTTCCTACCCTTTTTGGACTTCAGCTGTCCAAGTGACGATTGGTATTCAAAACTTTGACTCTAGTGACAAGGAGACAAAGATGAATGCAGCAGCTTTATCGAGTGCAGTCGTCACAAGAGTGAGACATCAGAAAATGTCAGCGCTTGCGCACAGAATGTCGACAATTATTTTTCACAACGATGCAAAAAGTGCGGATATCGAGCGAGTGAACAAACTCGGGGTGTGTATGTCTCCATACTCGACATTTGAATTCCAAAGAAAAATGGGCGATAACTGCAAAAGCAAGGTCCTTTCATGAAAGCATAAAAATTGATGGAGAGAGAAGCAGAGCATCCACAGTACAACTTACCTGTATATGTACAAGCAATTTATAGTTTACAGCCTTGCCTATGCAAAACAATGTATGTGCCCCTCCCAGCCCTATATCAAGGACTGGGTATCTAGAATGGTCTTAACTGTTTCTACCAAGAATTTCCACAGGGTTTTTTGACTTTGTTTGGATTTTCAATGTTTTTCATGTGGGTTTGGGTTTCGTTTGCTGCACTTCTACACGGACTAGAAATAATGAAATAGCCTGAAATTCCATAGGATTTGCACAAGAGCGATCAAATTCTACATAGGGGTTTGAAAATATCAACTTTCATTGGCGGCGGGGGGGGGAAAGGGTAAAGGTTTTCACTGAAAGTTTTGGTGGAGTTTGTGAATGGTTCTGATATCTTCTCTTGTTTCAGGATTGTGGGCAACAAGACTTAATTCAAACTGCAGAGAATGCGTATTGTTCATTTCACTGGACGCAGCAGTTTGGTGTTGTCAACAGAGTGAATGAACCCCAGCTGGAGGAGACTTACCCATAAACATATCGAGCTGCTGGAACTCCTTCCTGTGGGTGTAGGTATAATGAGGATCCGGACGACAAAATGCGGAGGGACAAAATGCGGACGCGGACCGATAAATGCGAACTCACACGAAATATGCGGATTCGCATAAAAATCAATTTTTTTGATAAAATGCGGACTCGCATAAAAAAAATATGAATAATAAAGAAAGTTTTCCCTCTTAAAAAAAAAACAGGAAAGGGAGCGTTTTGATTTTTTTTGAAAAACGTCTTAGACTTATCCGTGTTCATGACGGCCTTTTAGAGCATGTAATTCATATATGTATTTTTTTTATTTGTAAATCGCGAATCGACCCTTAGATGATGTGCTCCAGCTGATAGTTTCCTTTGCAGCGGTTTCTAGTGTCATGAAACTACAATCCCAGAATATTTAGCCACAAACACAAATAAAACGGTTTTTGAGTCATGTGAGATTTTGTGTTATTGACATTGATCTAGATATACTGAACAGCTATTTTAATTTTTTTTGAAAAGCAATTCGTTTGACTGTATGGACGTACCTCGAGATATAAAATAAAGAGAAATGGCAAATGTCCTTGATCGCTTTATATTACCAAAATGGACCATTAAAAAGTCACTGTGAACGATTATGGTGCTAGCAACACGCATCTCAAGTACCCAAGTCAAAAAGCCGCTAATGCCCTGCGTTGCGAAACAATGCTTTGTCCAACTACTCACCCGGAAAGTTCGTGTTCCAAATAAGAGAATATTTATTTTTTAAAAATAATTTGCAAATACCTTTCTCTTGATTTTAAAACTGCGAGCCGAAGTGTTAGTTCTATTTTCATTGCATACTATATGTTTAAATAACTTCTTGATAAACGACAGTACAGTAGTATTTTAGCTTTTCTTGTAAAATGACGTCAAATTTTTCGCTCTTCTGAGCTTGTCTAACACACTGTGAACATTGGAGCATTTATCTCGGTTGTATTCTGTATGACACTTCAACGCTAATGAAGAGTGAAGTGTAGTTGACGGGAGTTCGATATCATCTCCAATTAGTTACTATATTAACACAACATGAGCTGTTTTATGGGTCTTCCCGAATAGCGAAACAGTGAAACAGACATTAAGACTTCGCTGATAGATTTATATCTATTGATTTAATTTACAAATTTACCCTTCTCTTTTCCTAAAATATACAAGCGAACACTTATGAAATTAAATTGTGCTTTAGTGAGAACGATACGGATGATCAAATTGGCTTTTCTCCAGCTCGCGCTATTTCGAAATTGGAGAATGGAAGAAAAATTTGAGCTAGGGGGGTAGGGGTTGGGGGTCATATAAGAACATTTCGACAATCCGTGACCGGAAAACGTTGAATAGATGCATTCCTTTTTAATTCCAGGCAGAGATGATAATCTACACTATGCTTCCGGATGTCAGAATAAATGCTGGCTTGGGCAATCCACCTGTCCCGTTCTACACGAACGTGCCTGAGTCAGCTAACGCTGTCATCAAGAGAGCCGTGAAGCACAAGGAAACAGAAATTTCAGAATTCTGCAAACTAATTTCTAGGCTGTTGTTGCAACAAAGGGAAGACGTAAGGGCTGCCCTAGTTAACAGGGGGTCATGTAAGCTAGATGGTAGGTATGCAGATTTGCAAGTGACGCATGATAAGTGGTTCTCCATGTCTGATAAGCAGCGGGAAAACCCCACAAGGAAATCAGACAAAAAAAAAGTTTAGCAGTGATCAGGTTGTTGGGGGGGAAACTCCCGATTCTTCAACCGATTGCACTGCATTAAGATTTAAGTATCACGGCGGAGGAGGCGGATTGCTTCAATACCATTAGAGATGATTAAAGCCTGTTTTAAAAAAGCGTCTGCTTTACTCAACAAAGCCAATTCTATAATTCAAGCACCTGGCACTTGCGCTTTGTGCTTTCTAGTGGAGAGTCTAACAACGAAAAGACCCCATTTGGTGAAGGCTGAGAGAACGGGCAAAATCTCCTGCGACAATTGTCCTGGCTGGGCGTCTTCCAAGCTGTGCGCCCATGCTGTTGCTGTCGGAGAGAGACTTGATATGCTTGATTCATACCTTCAATGGGTAAATCGAATCTCAAAAGGTGTAAACCTCACTACACTTGTTACCATCGACTCGACCAAAAGCGTGGTGAGGAAGGGCAACAGATCTTCCACAGCTCGAAGAAAGGGTGGGTGCAGTAATAACGCTCAGTCAGAACCTGTTGTTGTTATCGACCGCTGCTTTGGGGCATCACAACAACAGCCGCCGCTGTAAACCATGCAACAACAACCGCCACTGCAACCCATGCAACAACAGCCGCCACTGCAACCAATGCAACAACAGTCGCCACCTCAGCGCTGTTAAGGCATGGTTCGGCAACGGAATAAGCATGAAAACTCTTTAAAAATTCAGAAAATATTAACGGTGTAGTCAATTAAGTTAAAATTTGGCATGGTTGCTTATCTGAACAAGTGCAACATTACCAGCATTTTCATCACCATGGTAACGGTCACGTGACTTGTATAATGGTCAGAATCCCGAAAACGCATGATCCGCTCCATTGAAGCCCGAAGCCTCGCAATCATTTCCCCGAAACGCAGTCC
>JAOBYF010094562.1:0-11724 GCA_025403605.1 Parazoanthus darwini | reverse complement strand
GTAGTAGTAGTAGTAGTAGTAGTAGTAGTAGTAGTAGTAGTAGTAGTAGTAGTAGTAGTAGTAGTAGTAGTAGTAAAACGTCCCAATATCTGAACTCGTTTTCTCAAAGCTTCTTTCAAAAAGACTGCATAATTTTAAGGTAGCAGGTCTTTTACATATTTTGTTAAATCGCCCAAGATGTTTTGCGGTTCAAGAAAGTAGCCGAAAGAAGCAATTCAAGTAGATAATATTGCCAGCTGTTGGAGAAAACTTGTGCTCGGTATTTGGCCGCTGTTTGGGGATGAGCCCGCATTCTACATACATACTACGTCAAAATCATACATATCCTCTAAGTAAGCATTCGGTCGGTCCCTCAGGAGTGTTAAGGTTAAAAAAATGAGTAAATACTAAACACAAGAACCATAATACAATACGATGTATGCATACTATATAGTGAATCAATGTTAATATATTCTTGACTAAACCGACCAACCAACCAACAAACAACCAAACTTACTTAAAAGTGTTGTCGGAGACACTGGTAACACGAGCTTCCACCATATGAGGCCATCCCACATAACATGTTTCGCCAAGAAGCGTCTCCGCATGGTGAATCGTCGCCTGCAGAAGCAGACATTTTTGGTGAAACTTTCAGCTGCTAAATTTCTTAAGTTAATGCCTAACATTATCACATAGCATTCAGCCTCTTCAAAAAGTTGACTTTTGAGATGCCTGAAGCGCAAAAACGTTTAACCCATGAGGCTTTGTATTGAACATGTAGTACTACTTCTACTACTGTAAGTCAGTTTAAGTCTTGAGTCGGGCTAGCCTCCAAAGCAGCCGCCTTATTTCCTTCGTAGCGGGACCCTCGGAATGAAAAAAACCGGCTGCTTTGGAGACTAGAGTCGAGCACGGTGTCTTTCAAACGGGCCATATTTCTCTTTCCCGGTGTTGCGGTGTGTCACCTACATACAGCTCATTCCAACTGGCCGAAGGCTGTGCTCCTATGTCTCGCATGGACCAGTTCGAACTCGTGAGCTGCGTCTTCATAACTCAGTACTACCAAACCTAACTCGCGATGTAATTGCATCTGATGTTTAGCCATGAGTGAATTCTTTAGATCGTAAACAAAGAGTGCTCTCTAGTGTTCTTTGGTCCTTGTCTTTATGGAATGACTTTTATGGCCGATATAGATTTTCTCAACAAGCTGAGGAAAGTATCAGAATTTTAAACACGAAGTTCTGGTCTAAAATGGCAAGTCCTTGTCTTTTTCACACCTCGGAGTTCCAAATCCAAAATACAAGCACAACAAATCTAGCTTGTGTAAGTCTTCTCCTTTGAAAATGTTAAATTATCGAAAGCAAAGTTTCATAATGTAATCACCTTCTTTTGTTTAGTACACCAACACGGCCGCCCTGTTATTTCTTGGGATTGAGTGAAAATGCCCTATAGTTTGCATTCAGATATTCTACAACTGATTTTGGACGTTACTAAAATCTGGAACGGGAAACAGGGAACAGAGAACGGTCAATATGATTCGGGGAACGGTCAATATGATTCGGGGAACGGTCAATATGATTCGGGGAACGGTCAATACTTACAATATCTGCAGCGATGCTTCCAAGAGTTTGTAGATTCTCACCTCTCCGAACTCTAATGACCGTTCCCTGACTCATACTGACTGTTCCTTGTTCCCAGTTTTAGTAACGTCCTTTGATTTTGAGCTTCGCGGCGTAAGCAACAAGTAAGAAAACAATGAAGCGGAGAATCGGACATGCTCACTCCACTAAGGCTGGATGTCAACTGAACGTTTGAAGCCCCCGGGGACCGCTCTTCTTATACCAGAACCTTGTGATTAATCGAAATGATCTATCTATACTTATTGTCAGTGTCAATACATAAACCATTTTTCTGTTGTATTTCTAGAATACAACTATTTCGAAAAAGGGTATCATAACTCAAAAGTTGATACCGGGACCGAAAGGAACTTTTGACACATTGATATTTAGTAGTAAATTATACGGATAATGATGGCAGTGAGAATTATTGTATTATGATGAACCAACACTCCACATAATACAAAGTCAATGCTTATAGCAATAATACGTATGCTTCTTGAGCCCAACAGCTCCTTTCGGTTCTAGTATCGACTATTGATTATGACGACTTCTGTTTTTGACATAGCTGTAATTACAACTAAGCAACTGTTTGATTGTAGCCTCTCCACCTTTACCTACAAAAGTGCGAGCTGTACTGAACTATAAACCTGTAACAATTCTTCTAGTTCGACGATAAACTCAATTATCAACTTACCTGCTCGGGCTGCTCTGTAATTCTCAACAGCATACTTTTGCTCTTGCTGTGCATTTGGAACACTTTCACGTTGGCCTTCTTCAGCTCTCCCTGCAATTTGTAAAGAACGAAGATACAGATTAAGTAGTTACAGTTGTGGTGTCGTGCAACGTCATAAACATGCGATCCTGTTCTTTTAGGTAGGGTTTAAGGTAGCCATTTCGTATAATGTTTTTTAAGTCAAACTATTGAATAACCTTGCAGAAACAAGAAAATATACGAAGCACATCATATAGTAATACCTGTATTCGTCTGTAACTCTGTAAAGGTGCAGCACCAGTTTCAAAGGGCGTCGGCGTCTATTTCTCAGTATTTGATATCCTCTCGTGCGACAAAACTATATATACGAACTCACTTACTGATCAAATCATTGTGGCTGGGTTTGAGTAACGTGGAACACTCTAGTTTCAAACATTTTCTTTTACAAACATGACCATGGTCGCCTCGGAAGTATAAAATCTACATATTTCGCAATGACAATCACTACTATCAGAAAAGTATTAAAACTTTTGAAAATACCGTATCTCAAAAACGATAAAATGTGAAGTAAAAACAAAAAAAAGCAAATTGTGCAAAACCTGGTATTTCTGAAAATACGATCTTTAGAAAAATTGGAAATAGTAAGTCCTGTGCTTTGGTCCCACATACATCTAACCTGACAAAACTGACTTAATATCAGTGAGAGCCTTCTTATGTACCAGATAGTAAGTACATCATCTAAACAACTTTGGGTGTAAAGGTGTTTACGTGATAGCTGTAACGATGTTCAAGTGCAATTGCACAACGAACAAGACAATTTTTTTTAGAAAAATAAGTCAACATGCTCACGATAAATATAACTGTTTAGGTTGCTATCAACACAAAGGAGGAAACGTGATACCGTGTGAGGAATGTGGAACATTGTTGGAAAACCAGGGAAGTAGACATCCAGTTTTACTCCTTCGCAAAGACCTGCAAAGAAACAAACAACCGAAAATCTTCCAATTATCTGGAGCGTATTTCGTTTGCAGTGTAGCATTTACGTAGAGCATCAAAGCCTTGTCAATCAGGGAAGGAGAAAGCCAGGTAAAGTGAGAAGCATTTAGCATTCAATAAATGAGAATTTGAGGTTAAGCGGGCGTCGATGTCACTTCTTCATATGCCTTTTACAATTATATCTTCATACACCTTTCATATTCATATTTAATTAGTACCAAGGAAACAACGGCTGTAACGTATTCTTAAATTTGTTACTGTATTTTCTCCGCTAATCAGTCAAGATTAATTCCTTTACTAACTTTGGGTAGCAATTACCTGTAAATTTATTAAATCTTTTTTCTTTGTAATTATATATATTTAAAACATGACAAATTAGCTCAAACAAGCAATAAAAGTAAAAGCCAAATTCCTCAAAAAGGAGGAAGTAGCACGACTCTCAGTGAGAAGCCAAAACATTAAGACACTTCGATTTACACTAGGCTCCAGCAACTATATACAATGAGAAGACTTGCTTTCAAAAAGAAAAAAAAATCATTTTTTTTTTGCAATGGCAGTAAACCAAACGCGTTTTTTGATCAACGAAACTGATATATTGTATGTTTTTCACCGTCAGCTTGCATAGAAAGCCGACGTCTTGAGTGTCTGGCCCTTGTCAAAGCTGCTGTGAATTCGAAGCCTTCTGCTGATGATAAAAACTTACCAAAACAACTTTTGCTGATCAGAATGACTTCAAGCCGAGGAAAGACTCTCGAAATGAAGTTAGTGTTTACGGGCATTGGTGCCGAAATCAGAAAGGTCAATCGGAACAAGGCTTTATAAAATATGTCACGTTAATTACTGTTACTAAAAACCAATTAAATTCAAATGTTCTAACTGGTTTTGAAAGTTGTTACTCCGTATAATCTACAGTACAACAAACGTGGATTATTGAAACGCTTAAAGCGGAACATTAGCTACAAATGACATTTTCGAGTTTACAATAGGTACATCACTGAGCTGATTTACGGAAATGTAAACTTAAAAGTAAACAACTCAGTTTGTAAAAATATTGGCTACTTCACTCAAAACGAGCTTCTTCATGATATGGACTTATAATAGGAAAAAAACAAAACTGATGCCGCTTCATGTTGCCGGGTGGAGATTCCATTTCTGAATGTCTGAAAAGCTAGATTGTTATTGATGTAAAAAATAAATCAGATGGTTTTACAATCAGTTCATCACTGGAGATTATTGACAAAGAATACATACAATATGAGCAGTACCTTTTTTGAAGTCTGCAATATCAACATGAAATGTTTCCCTGGGGACTTCGACACAGCTGTAAGAAAGAGAGAGGAATGGGCCCGTTACACTACCTTTGCTTCCAACATGGCATCTACGAAGCATTCGCAAATCAACGTATTGAGCCCCGAACGACAAGCAATTTGAAATATAGCGTTTTCTTTGTCGAAGGTACCGAAGAAAATAAATGTTCTAACGCGTGCGAATTGTACGAAATGGTTTTGCGGACAGAAAAGAGCGGAAAACAAGGGAAGAAGAGTTTTGAAAAATCTTCGCCCATATCCATACCGTGATCGGTGCGATCGACTTACAACACTATCTTCTATTTGAGTTTAACTGCTGTCTCATATTATCACATCTTCCTTATCCATGTGTGTCAAGCTTTGGTCGAGTTTATTTACCTTGCGTGGCAGCACAAAATGTCAGAGAATGTTTCTGGCAAAGTCGAAGGGTAGAGGAAGCTGAGGTCGGGATTATGCGTGTACAGAAGACCAGGACTGTGTCTATTCCGGGCCTTTTCTTCGTCCGTGAGTCTGGGGTACAACGGTTCCATTGCTGCAAGTAGCCGTTTCTGATAAAAGTGAGAGGGAACATGTCATGAAAGGAACCCGGTTAGTGCTAACGGACCTAGAAAGTTACCTACTACATCATATGATATGGTCCAATCACACACAAACAACGCTAAGACGTTTGTAAAACTGAGTTTTTACACAAAAAAAACCCCGGTTAAAGCAGAAATTAATATAACAAAATATCATAATTTAAGTACATACTTTGGGATGTTGTAATTTAACCACAACATTTTTACGTTATTCTAAAATGTAACAGCAACATTAATAATAAGGTAAGAACATAACCATATGAAAGACTTTCAATGCTGAATAAAAAGAACAGACGGAGAGGATAAGAAAGTTGTCGTTGAAGAAATCTCACCTCGTCTATAAACGGAATAAGCACGACTGCCTCCCATTCTTGTTGCTTTCCATTGAGGTCAGTCCTAAAATCCACAGGATAACAGTCTATGATGGGGGACTGCTCCATAATCATCAGGTTCTACAGGAATACGACGGAAGTTGACAAACAACTGGTTGGTTTCCTTGTACTTTCAACAGCTAGGAATATTTGGCAAAGCTCATTTTGAAAAAAACTATCGACAGCTCAAGGTGCTATCGCAGTTCGTTGAAATTTTTATGTGACGTCAAAACCAGTTAAGAGCATTTGTCAAAACGTTCTTAGATATGCTTCTTGAGGTGCAAACAGTTTTGATGCAATACAATGGAAGGTCCAGCCACTACATGTTGTGTAAAATACAGTCGAACATAAATAATTGAGTGTTCTTGAGGCCCTGTCAAGTTACCATGGAAAAAATCTCATGTGGAAGTGCAAGGGTTGATAAGCTGAAAGTTGTTGCAATGCCAGCTGACTAACTGGAAAGAATCCACCATGCAACAGGAGAAAACCTTTCGCAAAGTTAAGTGGCACAGCAAAATAGAAAACTGGTGGACACCTTAATAAACAAACTGCAAGCGGTCTTTAGTCAAAAAACTTGGTTGGTTTATATGAAACATGAGCTGCCTGTAAATATACATGAACAGCTGTGTGCAAGAGCAATTTGAGACAAACCTGGAATGTCTCGGGAAGCAACTTTTTGCTTGCTGCGGGCAAAACAGCGAGGAGCTGTTCAAAAGGCATGAATGGTTTTCCCATCTTAAACTCAATCTTCATGTCGCTAAAGTTCCGGATGTCTGTCATGTAAGGAGCATAGTGGAATGGATAAAACCTGGAAACAAGGGAAGGACAGAGTTTAATGCTGATTTTTTAACGCAATTGGCTGATCGTTTCACACAAATGTTACTTTTCTTAAAAAAAAATTACTGATAGTTTACCGGTAGGTGCTTTCTTTTTTCACGTATCAATCCGAGAACTCAAATCAACACATAAACTGCAATGAGTTTAAATGTAAAGCACAAAGTCTTACCATCCCCAGGACTGAACTCCGTTGAAGTAGTAATGAAGAATCCATTGAATTCCTTTCACATATTCTCTAGTCTGTTCTGCAAACACTTCACTAAACATCCAGCATGAAAAAGAAACTGAAGTGAGCAAAATAATGCAAGCAGCAAATCAAGCTTACATTGGTACTTGTAACTACTTACTTCGAGATAATATAGACAATGTACTGTTGATCTCAAGCTGTCACGCTGATATTTAGTTTCAGACTGTCGAACTCTTTATGGCAAAACCAAGAAAACCCTAACCCTAACCCTAACCTTTAATTTACAATATGCTGCCAGGTAGGGAAGATATGGGGTGCGAGTGTTCCTCTAACATGTAATAGACAAATAATATGAAACGAATTACTGCAGACTTCCTTTTATAGAGGATGACCAGGGAGCTCTAAGAAACAGAACACCAGAAGGTTGCGGGCTTTACACTTAAGAGAGAGCCGTAATGGGAAGATCGTCATTAAAGGTTTCAAAATTGCTCACTAAACACTCAACAACCAGAATTAATACTTCAACTGTCTGTAACAATTACCTCGGAAGATCTCGTTGCAAAAACTGAAACCATTGACCATTACCATCACCTTTACCATTACATCATTACCACTGACAATCACCATTACCATTACAACTACCATCACCATCACCATCACCATCATCACCATTACCATCACCATCACCATCACTATTACCCTTACCCTTACCATCACCTTTAACACTACCATCCCCATTACCATCACCAACGCCATCACCACCACCATTACCACTATCCTTACTCTTACTATTACCATCACCATCAACATTACCCTTGCCATCACCTTTACCACTACCATCACCATTACCATCACCAACGCCATCACCACCACCATTACCACTATCCTTACTCTTACTATTACCATCACCATCACCATCATCATCACCATCACTACTATCCTTATTACCATCAATATTACCCTAAAAATTATCATTACCCTTAACTTCATCCGTACCGTTGACCGTTACCACTGACCAATCACCAATGCCATAACCGTTATATTACCGTTGACCATTACACCATCACCATCACAATCAGCACCATTGTTACTGATTGCTGGTCTCTCGGTACCTCTCAACCGTAAAACTAATTTCAACAAGGCTAGACCACAACATCTAGAGTACCCACCCGTCAACTTTCTCGTAGCCCATCTTGTCCTTGTAATAGTGATTCTTGTTGAGGTGGAACTCAATCTCAAACGTGTTGCCGTCTTCCTCCTCTATCCCCATGTCCTCCATGTACTTCTCCAGCTCCTTTTGTCTCGCTGATCTCTTCCCAGGAAGAGCGCGCTGGCTTCTACTGTCCAACTTAAACTGCTCAAACCTACTACACGTCGAGTCTAGGGTTGAGAAGCTGTTTTCTAGAGTCACAGGGGAGTCCTGAAAAGAGGTCTGTCCCTGTAAAACACCATTACACACGTGTCACGCTTAAACTGGATCAGAATCCTTGTATGATTAGAGGTTTTGGGGCAGGTACCTATCTACCCCTCCCTTATGTTAGGGTTAGAGTCAATTCTTCCGATTGGGGAGGGGTAAGTGCGTCGTTGACCAGAAAACCTCCAGTAACCACTCTTGGTTGTTTGTGATTGTATAAGGACTTCTTAATAGCTCAGTTTCTACTTTGCATTTTAAAGATTCTCGAATAAGGAACAGCACAAACACTGATTTAAGTGTCCGTAATGAAAACATACTTTAAGATAGGGTCAATTGATTGAGATAAGCCTTGGAACGTACACAGACACATACCGTTTTGCAACACAAATTAACATCTCAAAAATGAATTAAAGGAGGGACCACTTTAAGAAAAATGAATTCAAAAACCTCAACACAATTGTTTCCCCCACACTCGAAAAAGTAGGCATTCTTTTACATCACTTTTATATCTGTACATTATAAAGAAACAAAACGCCGTAAATTTTTTAAAAAACGAAATATTTAAAAGACTTTGTATTTTAGAAAAAGTGTGTGTTTGTTATCGTATAAACCAAATGGTAACTAATCGGATGTCGTATTGATTAAAACCGTCTACAAGTAAAGCGTCAAATTCTGTTCCATTCACTTTGCCAAGCTTTACATGATAAAAAATATGTACCTGCTAAATGTAAGTACTGTACCTGGGATTTCCTCTTTGGAGTTTCCTCCCCAGTCTCAGTAGATGATCTGCTTTCCAACCACTTTAAATCAACATAAATCTCTTCAAATTTGTCACGGTCAAACTGTAAAAACAAAGCAGAACTAATTAATACGTTAACATAAAGTACCTTCAGCGAGTTAACATTAAGTACCTTCAGCGAATCGAAGAGCGAAACTCCACAGCAGTTAACAAACCCATGTACGAGGGCAACTCCAATACCAACCAACAGAGCAGTTGAAGATTTTCATAAAGCACAAATCTAAACGGGGATATTTACTTGTAACTGAAGAAATACTATAAATCAAAGAACACATAGTAGACCATTTATAGACCCTCTTCATAAATGGCGACCATTTTAATATTCTTCTGTCTTTGTTCAAAAGAGCCCAACTAACCTCGTTCGAGTTAGTACATTCTTTTGATTTTGTGACTGAGAACGAGGCTAGTTGGGCTAATTTAAATAAAGCAAAAGAATATTAAAATAGCCGCCACTTGTGAATAGGATCTATGACATTTTTTTACAAAAGGTGTACCTTTGATAAGGCTTCCATGTATTTCTCAAACCTTGCACAATTTAAAAATCCACCATCATGTAAGTAGCCTGGAATTACAAGTCAGAATGTTGGTTATACAGTAAGGTTAAACCTAACAATAAATTTTACTGTTACCGGTAGTCAACAGGGGTGAAGTGTATGCAGGGAAGATCAGCGAAAACTCAGGAAAGAACAAGCCGGATAAACACGATAGAGAAACACTTCGCAAATCTTGTATTTACATGTAAAAGGAAAATAAACGAACAGAAAAAATGTCAGTTGTGTGTAAATTTAGACTTCGAAAAAGAACTTGATATCATCCTTAGGGGCAATCTATGGCTACTTATGCAAGTTTACGGCATATTTATATACCAACCATATAAGGAATATAGTGAATGCGCTCTCTTGGGGCTTTGTTTGCAGCATAGAAGTAACCGTGATAGAGAGAATGCTAGATTCGAAGTCCACAGGTAGATGTACAGTCGATGATTTGATAGTGAGACAGACTCCACAAAAGAATCAGATGAAAGTTCCTCACGAAACACTAGGAAATCATGTTTGCATATGACATTGGTCGGTATTCGTTTACCAGCGAACACATACATGTATTGGCGCAGAAATACAAAGATTAAACAGTTTAACTGCAAAAGTAGAAGAGAGGTAATGGCAAATAGTATAGAAAAATGTTCGATGCTATGAATACACTCAATAAATAAATAACGATTAGGAAGGAAAACAGTATTTTCACAAGTCACCTGGAAACTACAGTTCCGAAGTAAATTTTGACATTTACAATAGAGTCCATGTACATGTAGTCAAAGCGTGGGAAGTGTTCTTCAACTTGCTAAAAGTGTAGAACACCAACGACAACACAAACTGATGAATCAAAATCAGGTTTTAAAAGATCCAGACCAGTGTTGATGTGCAGTTCTCAGACGTGGAAGACGAACAAAGTGATGATAATACAATTGATATCATTCAAAACAAGTGTCTCAGTCTATGACTTTTTTCACTGATTTGCACACAAAGTAAACTTCTGTTAACCTGGTCCCAACATCTAGGATGAGCTTACATGATACATGTAATAAAGAGTAAAACCACAGCACAGTCATCTACCCACACCATAACAGAATTCGGTCATTCAAAATTTGCAAGTTTTCTAGAAGAAAAGATTGCATTGCTAAAAGTATGAAGTTATTAAGCTTTTCTGACTTTTGAATGACTTTAGAAACAAATTCCCTGAGAGTTCTCTAAACTTTTTTTTCACTGATTTTTTCCAGACCATGGGAATTCTGATAAGGCTGGGATGAAAAACCTTAGCAACGACATCATCGGTAGAAACCACACAATGACTTCAACGTGCAAACATCTGAAATTGAGGGAAAAGCTAACATTGAGGGGGGCAAGCGAAAGAACTGTATATGTATGCATATGATATGCAGTGAGTAGCATTCTGACGCGACTCAAAGAATATGCTGGCAAGATAAAATTAATCACAAATGAAGAAGTCTTACAAATGATTTGGATGTAAGGCCTCAGCAGCGACATTACATTGAAGAAACCACACAACGCGGACACCAGAAAGTAAAGGCAATAAACACACAATAAGGAGGATGACAAGGACAAGGGCTGCATGGAAGCCCTGTAATTAGGACCTTTAAAAGTAGAGGTAATCGAGCGACTAGGCGTCAACCTTGCAGCATGCTGGATGAACCTCGAGGTCAAACCATTAACATGTTTATAGCAGCCAGTACACAATCCATACTTGACCTAGGAGTAAATTGGAGTAGTGAAAGGTCCAGAACTGATTTGTGGGAGAGTTTGGAGGCTTTATGTGCCACTTGCTAAGAAGAGGTTTGGCAAAGATGACAATTAGCTTTCAACAGGTCTTTGATAACTTAACCAGTTTTACTTCAGTGTCCATTTACAGTCTCTTGTACAGTATATTACATGTACAACAATTTAAAACAAAGTATTGTACTACATTTCATACTTCCGACTTGCAAACAGAGGTACTACTCATTGCACGTGATGTGAACATTAATAAACACAATATTGATTTAATTGTTTTTAAATAAGTTTTGTCAAACTATTCGATCATACTTCGTTTATTAACCCACCATCGAGATTTGGCATCACTTCGATGTACATTTTCCATAAATAAGGCAATGCATCCTGAAATTACAGTATTCAGTTATTTACCCGCAAACATTAAAACAACATGCAACACCAGTGTTCTACATCTCACAAAACGTACCTACGGTCATACTTCATATAACGCATACATGTCACTGATATCATATGACGCCGAATGTTCTTTGCTATCAACTACCAGCGCTGGTGTCAGCATCATATTAATTTTTATGGCCAGTTTCACATTCACGAACAGCAAGTTATTTCTCAGACAGATTTTAAGAAAGGTTTGCTGATT
>JAOBYF010094451.1:0-11726 GCA_025403605.1 Parazoanthus darwini | reverse complement strand
CATCAGCGTTGTCGGCATTGTAGTTCTCGTTTTTGTTGTCATCCTCGTCATCAATGTTCTGTTGTTGTTTCCCCATTGTCATTGTCAATTAAAACAAAACTGTGCGACTCAAGTGACAACAATCATTCTGAAATCACGAATATTTGGAACACACATTCAGGTAATTAATGGACCATGATTTGAAATACATGTGCAAACATCTCCAAAAGAGGATCTTTATTTCAATGTTTTCTTACAATATACTACATAAAAAATAGTAAATTCAGTTTTAAAATTGATTTGTTTAGCATGTTTTCGAATTACTAATGAATGAATATTTAAAAATACCCTATAAATTGAAGAAAATAATGTTTCAGCTTTTTCGCATACTAATCTAAAAAGGCAGCAGAGCCGAACTAGAGGAGAAATATACACAACACCTTTTCACACAATTCCTCCCGGTTTTTCTTTTCTTTGCTAATTTGACAAATTATTGTTTTAGTATGACCCATCTTTATTCTGTTTCGCTATTTTCGTTATTGTTTCCCTATCAAAGTCCATAACTAGAAACCACTCATCGGAGAGAGTTATTAACTACATACATCCTTCATTGCAATTCTGTATGCTACAATAAAAGACAAACACATACATATATACATATATCATGGTAATTTCTGAGCACTAATAAGAACTGATTTCCTGGGATTCAATCTATCATGATCTAGTTTAGTCGCAAAATCTAATTTGTTCTCATGGCAACAAAAATGGACCTCAAACGCACTCTTTCAAATTAAAGAAAAAATTAGTTTTTGCACCGTCGTCAAAGCCAAGCTAAGAAAATGATATTAAGGTTCCCAAAAGTATTTGAAACGAAAAACCCCACATATGCAGCATGATACGAATAATCGTTAGTGAAACTCAGACTGCGTTGTGAGAACTTTTCTTTACGATTTAAAAACTTTGCTCTCTGTTAACAACGGCTTCAAATAAGATATTCCTCTTTAGTGGACACTGGCATTATTTTTGTCTTGTATTTGGGATCTGAAGGGCAGTGTCATTGCGATTAGCCAAATATGACGGCAGGTCATCTTCACTGCTCTCATAAAGCCCTTCCGAGACTCAAACGGATGCTAATAAGATGTCTTAAACAGCTCTATAGCTTAACTCTAAAATGGAGGAAACTCTACGTTAAAACGTTGTCTGATGCAGCAGTTTGTCCTAACGCAATACAAAAAACACTATTTAACGTTGATAAAGACAGTTCGACCAAGACCCACTGAACCCGATATATGGAGTTGTCTGCCAAGAGACACCGTTTTGCCTCTCCATTAGCATTATAAAGTTAAATTTAGATCGTCTGCGAAAAAATGATCAACTACAAATACGCTAGAAACGGGGTATCAGTACAAATTCTAAAGGAAAGGATTCCAATATTGGTGCAAGATTGTCCTCTACATTCAAAGTTAAAATCCACCACCATTTACTGCGTTCCATACTGACGGATACGACAATGCACTGGAAACAATGTTCCAACGTTATGATAGTGCCACTAAAACTTAATAAAAACCGCGAATGATTAACTGCCATAAAAGAGAACAAACTTGACTCATTTCTTTCTTCAAATAAACTAACAAGTAAAAAAATGACCTGATCTAGCTAGATCGCAATAAAAGTGTATTTGAACAAAAAGAAGCTTAACTATAAAACTACCTTTAAGATTTTCTCTACAAAATAGTCGATCTGTCTTTGTCAAAAAATTACTGAGCACAAACTGCCTTTATACAGCTTGAATAACAGACGTCGAGCAATATATGAAGCTAAATTCAGACTCTACAAAATCGCGTGTTTGTCTTTAACCAAAAACGGTACTGACGACAAACTGCCTCTGTACAGCTATATACGTCTAAGTAATTGCATGGAACCTCCATAAATTGAGGACAAATTCACGCATGTCTTCAAAGATTTGCCCAATTGCCCAAGTCACAAAAGCGACAACAGCAATTGCGGAAATTTGAAAACGCAAGTGTAATTAATCTTTAATTTCAGGAAGCTCTATTCGATTACCTGTATAAATTGAGGAGTTGAGTAAATTTTGTGTTCGTTTATTTCCGAATACCGGAAACAAATGTTCTGTTTCAATTCCAGGTTTCCAAACTGCCGTACCCGCAGATCTAAGTAGTTTTTTCTCTTCGCTATACACGACGTTTTCAACAAATTTTGCACTGTAATTTTTAGCGAGTTTAACACTACAGAGAGCTTTAACTGGGTAAAAAACCACACATGCTTGAGTGATACCGCAAAGCTTTTGAAACATCTTTACATATCTACAAGAATACAGATAGGTTTTAGCACTTATTTAAATAACAGATAACGTGATTAAATAACAGGATTCACAAATAAATTATCATGATTATTTGTCTCAGAGTTATTAGTTGCTGGTTATTGATTTCTACAAGTTGAATTAGAATTACCAGCTTTTAATTGCAAGTCTGTTAGTTTTTTACAGTTGTTGACCGACTGGTTGTCCTTGAACTCTAAAAAAAAAGTTTGGATGACCCTCACGTTGGTGATTAGAAAAATGAAAGGGCAATTAAAAGAAACACCACTCAGTGATTCTAAAACGGATTGGGACAGGCTGAGGGGCAATGAAAAGTCTTCGAAAATATACTTACTCCGTTCTTATTAAACTTAAGCATATCAAAGCTTCGACTAACAAACCAACTATGGTCTGAATTTGGGTAACCCTAAAAAGGCTCTTTTTTGGCATTGCGGATGCTCAAAGTGCATCATCTTCTTTTAGTGTATTCGATATGTTTTCAAAAGTTTTGTTTTTAACAGCGTACATGATTTCCTGTAATATGTTGAGAGGCGTGAAGCAGTAGGCGAAATGCTTTTTTATCACTGATAGTTATAACGACGCTTGTGTAGTTATTTTCATTCTTCAATTTTCTTGTTTGGTGTTAAATAACAATAATTGGTGAGTTGATTCCAGATTCCTTTTACAACTTAATATTGTTAAAGGATGTTAACAAAACGGTTACTGATAAGAAAACGAAACTCGGCACCAGGAACGCGTGATATTTGGGGGTATATCGAATAACACTATCCAGTGTTTGAGATAATTCTGATGATGCAAACAAAAAACTTGTATAATGTAGTGTGACTTTTCTTCAAAAACATTGTGTAGAATCACTTAAGTATCAATTTATTTTCAAGGAGTAACCAGTCGATCAACTACCATGCGCATTAAATTGTCCTTAAATTGAAATTAACCATTACGACACAACCAGCACCATTGAACTCCACATTGCACGAACGCCATTGCCGTTCCAGCAGCACAACCAACAAGTACTTTTCAATTAGGAAGAGATCCAAAGCCAGTCTGACTCTTCTTTGCTTGGTTAGATTAATGCGGCTTTGTTTTGAAAACCCGTAGGTATGTCCTCTGCTGCAGTTGGGTTAGATATGTCGCGAGGCATTTTCCTACGCTCGAAAAAGCCATACTAAAAGAAAATTGAAGAACATTGTATGTGAGTACAGTTTCAGTAAGATGAGTTAAGTGGGTTAAGTAATGTCGTTTCTCCTTTTTCGTTCATGGCGCCACATAAAAACAGGTCTTTGAAGGGAATATTTGACAACTCAAAAAATTGTATCTGCGAAAACATATATCATCGCGCATTTTATGGTCGTTTCAATGCCTTCTGCTCATTCTAATGCCGCAAGAGTTTTCCAGATTTTAGACCCATGTTTACCGCGACCTTAGCCTCCTAAACTCCAACATTTTTGGCAAGCTAAAGAGCAAACAAATAACAAAATAAAATATAAACTTATTCTGCGAACAAAGAAAGCAAAGGAGATAAAAAATAATTAAAAACACAAAAACAATTTTAAAGAAACAGAATTAGGGAGGTAGAAAATATAACAAATATATTGAAAAATATGTATGAGGATAATTTGCTTTAATTTAAGTTAGCTTTGCATTACACCAAAGTAAACTTAAATAAACGTAACTAAATAGACACAAGACAAACAAATCAATAAATGAAAGAATAAGTAAAAAAATCAATATATAAACAAATAAATATATAAATAAATAAACAGAAGACTGGGAGAGACAAAAGGAAAACACAGAGCATAGCGAATAAGAAAGTATATCAATAGGTTAATTAGATCATATGAATATATATATATTAATAGACATCAGTTTGCAAAACGAAGATTCGTTTAATACAAACACATACACGAGGGAAATAAAAAATTACAAGTGAGAAATCAGATACAGAGATAGCTTAGTGAAGTTGAAAATAAAAATAAAAGGTTTAGAAAACATGAACAAAGAACTGCGATAATATACATCAGCCAGTACATTTAAATAAACCCAAATCAAATCAACTACGAAACAAAACCAAATGAAACTGAAACATATACACAAAATATAATGTGTCAATACGAGAAAAATATACTGCGATACTGTCAACCTGAACAATCTTCTCAGAATCAAAGCCAAACTGACGTTGCACGGCACGTACAGGAATAACGTGCCCAAACGGATGAGCCTGTTAGTGACTTGAACAAGCGAAATATTTTTCCAGTTAAGATACCGAGGATAAAACCATTGCTACAAAGGTCTTAGCATTGGCTGTCTTGCTCATTGTTTAGGAGTTACTTTTTTACCTTAGTTCACTACCTCGACAAGTTAGACTGGAGTTCCGGCAACTTCTACGACTCAGTATTAGACGAATAGCGGGAAAGACAGTACCTTCATACAGTTTAAATGTCGGTTACAGCTATTTTTTTTTTTTAAAAGAGCAATACCCTGATCGAAAAGTATGACGGGCAGTTTTCTGTTTTACTTGTTTTGTTTGCTTCGTCACAAACAGTATCCAACGAAAGAACATGCCTCCCACAACTTGTTTTAAGCCCCTAGCAACGTTTTTTTGAAACAGCCGTACAAACAAAAGTCTGACAAATGTTCTCGTTTTCTACCAAGCTATATTTTTGGTCTGTTTAATTAGCGCCTAAACACTCGCAGTATTTATCGAATAGGTTCATGCGTTTAAGAAAGAGCAAGGGTTGGGATTTTTTTCGAGAAGCGGATCAAAATCCAAACGCGCCCGCGCGTCTCACCGAAATACCCCCCGCCTCCTGAAAATCGACTAGAAGACACAATATGGCATTACCGACGGTAGCCAAAGCTGATAAATAAATGTCATCGATGTATCTTCATATTCTATGTTTATTTCTGCCACTCGCTACAACCTTAGTCAGTATCGAAAATTTGAACCCCATGTTTCCAACAGTTCCTGTCCGCACTGCTGCACTCACACGATCTTTCACTCTCATGTCTGTAGCTGTTGCAAAAAAATGTCGTGATGTTTTACGTCCGTGTTTATCTAATGTCTAGCTCTTAAAGCAAATAATCCCCAGCGTGCCTGTGTCTGTCTGATACTAAGACACATTAATGAAACGGAAGAAATTAGTTTCGAAGAAAACAATTTGAATAGGTCCAGGATAATCCGGCAATTCACCTTTAGTTGAGCCCGCATTCCAATTACACAACAGTCTTATCCACAAAAATAACTTGTAAAGGTGTTTATTTTTGTTTTAAGGTGCCATTTTCAGATGAAACCATATGTTTTCAAACTATACCTCATACAGAAGGCAAACTTTTTTTTTGTTTTCTATACAAATGTATAAACCTTAAAACTGACCCGTCCGAACAAAAGGTATTGCTAAAACAGAAAACAAAGTCTGCATAAAAGCCAGAGTGCTTTAAATAAGAAACAACCCTGATTTGGGTTTGTCCCTCATTACCTACTGAAATTCATAAAACTGGCAATATCTACATTTGATATCTATATAAACTACGCTTTATTTCCTAATATAACTCGGATAACAGTGACAACTTTAAATAATTCTAAATTTCTTCAATGATGTTTGTAACTTATTTACTATATGTTGCATTTTTTAATCAAAACTAGGTTGCACTTTTTAAATTTTGTGGCACTGTTTCATCACGATTTCCGTAGCCTTCAGTATGACAGTAAATAAAAAAATGCACTTATCCCTAAACGCGTGAAAAAAAAATCAGTTTCTACAACACGCTATAGCCCGTTGTCACAAATCGCGTAGGTCGCTGAAAAACGCGTTATTACTAAATACAACAGCTGAAGGCATACTTAAGTAATGTTTGTTGTAGAAATCTCGGCTCTGTTTTTTCTTGTCCCAATTTTTCAGGTTTCAAAACAAATGACACAAATCAAAAACACCCGACCACCATGGGCTTTTGATAGCAGTGGCTATTAAGGCTACTACTCTTAGCGGCAACTAAATTAGCGAGTATTGCGAGTTAGCCAAAATATAACCTAATTGCGTACTCACTAAAATTTGTAATCGCCAGCGTTTATCAACATACTTAAGGTATGCGTCAATTTTTTTAAATATATTTTACGGTTTTTGGATGGTTAATTTTTTTCAGAAAATCGTTCAAACAGATAGTCACTAGTTCTTTCCGAGACTAGATCGTTAAGTTAGTACTCGCTAAGAATAGTACCCCTAAAAGATCAATACATAAATAACACGAACCTAAGTAGATCACGGATCTATAATCTTAATATTGTCTTCCGCGGTGAGACGACTCATGACGACTCTCCCTCATGGAGAAACAACGTTACTTCTAGTCCAACACCGCCCTTGTTGGCAAGTTATTACTTTTGTCATATTGCGTTTTCTGTAAGGCTTGCATACATCGATCAAAAGTACTCAGATATTTATTGCAATCGCAAGTTTGGTTGCGAAGTCTCAAGCACCGATATCAGATATTTCCAGCGACAATTTATTTGGAAGTCATCGGCTCCGTTTCATCTCCTGTTGGACCTGAGATCTTTGATATCCTTCGCTTGAAAAATCCGATCTTTTGAGAAACAAGCCAGATAAGACAATCGGTCAGTAAAGAAGATGTTGGAACTGTCCATATATGGCGCATGCAGATGCAACGATATAATGTCTTCTATTACGTTGTGAAAAATAAAGCTTGCTTTCTTCCTTGCAGTAAACATTTTTTTCCAGCTTTAAAGGTCATACTGAATCGTAAAACATTTCATGAGAACAGTCGAACCGACATGTCGGAACAACGACTGCGCATGCGTGCGATGTAGCAAAAGACAAATTCTGGTCAAGTTTTCGAAATCCAACTTTTACAATCAAAAATATAAAAATTGTGTGACATTTTTCATAGTGGAAGGAGAATGTAACATAGGCAAACCCCTTGCCTTTTGTATATTTTTTTTGCACTTTACCAGTTTACAATTTGGTTGGCGTTTTTCCGACATGTCAGTCGAATCTTCGATAACGTCAATGTTTAGATTTCTCCAAAGGTGTCAATTTGTTAAAAGAGGTTCGACTGGAGTGCAAAAAGAAAGCAGACAAGATTTTGCTTGATAAAAACAATTAATCGTTTATACATAACGTTGTGACGTGAACTGTGGATAAAAACGCGTTGGATTGTGGTATGTTGAACGAGTCGTCAGTGATTTGGAATGAGTAAGGAATTGAAAAGAAGCTGTGTCACTATTCAAGGATGATTTTATTTTAACGCCTATTGTATAGTGTGATCTAGGTGTTCTTTCGCAATTTTGTAAATGATTACAACAGTATTTTACAAATACGTCAGTTTTATTCTTACTTTGTAAGACAGAAAAATGATGCAAAAATGTAGTTTAAAAAACACCAAACAGCTTTTCAATTAAATAGTGTTTGTCATAGCACAAACAAGTCAAAGGATCAACGTGTCAGCTTGGCAAATTCCGAAAAAAAATTATTAACGAAAGTTCGTCTTGTAGACAAAGGTTTAATATTATGATACACGTTTTCATACATTTGGTATGAGTAATGACACTATTATTATTGTTATTGCTGCTATTGTTGTTGTTGTTGTTGATGATGTTTTTGTTGTTGTTGTTGTAGAAGATCTGGTGAATGAAGAGGGATGAATTCTGCATAACAAAGTTTGCACTTTTCTTCACATTTGTTTGAATGTCAGTTGTTCTAATAAATTCAGAATAAAGTTTCCTCACACATAGGGTAAGAAGGAATGAATGAGTTAAAAAACATGTTGTTCCATTACAACTTAATCAACGACTGAAATTGAGAGTAAAATTATTCTTCAACACCAATCTTAAAAAGACACACAGGTGTTAACTAAAGCCCAGTATACGCCTCATTTTAACGATGGAGGACCTCAGCAGCAAAAAGAAAAGTAACCTTGCTTTGACGCCCAAGATGATAGTACTGGCAATCCCGTTTATACAAGACCGCCCTGGTCCTCAATAATCGTAATCAAACATCTCATCGCACTTCAGGTGCTCCCCACAGTCGGGGGTCATAGACAGACCAATCTTAGCGCTTTGCAATGATTTCTGCGCTCAGTTAACAGACCGCAACACCGTGCTTACCCCACTCAGGTGTGTGGGTTTTTCAAGTCCCCCGACAGAACGTCTCGAGACTACACCAACGGCCCAACAAGCCTGTCCACGGACGTTGTGGCGAAAGAAAGTCACTTAGGTTGAACCTTCGAGGACTATGTTAGGGATTGAACCCGGGACCTCTTCGTTAGCGGTCAGAGATCTTACCACAATACATCAACTTCGCAAAAACATGTATCATCAACCACCACGATCATGAATGACCATCAACGACCACAGTTTGTTACCTTTCTCAAAAAAAAGTATTTTCTTATTTATTCCTATTTACAGACGTCTTACTCACTCGTAAGTGCTTGGAATAAACAGTAAAATACTAGAAACTGCACTTAAGCTGCAATTGATATAATTCAAGACTACAGTACAGTTCAGACGCAAAATGATAAAAGGATACAGTTAAAAGAAGGCAAGTACTGCACAAACAAAGCCCCAGTATCTTACATGTGTGGACTGTTTCTAGCTTGAATTTGCGCAAAATGAATGGAACAAGGGCAAGAGGAAAAGAAACGAAGACAAAGATTCATAAAACTTACGGATGAATACGTACGTCATGCAGACATGATGACAGAGAGGAAGTGACGCGTAACTTACCCTATACATCAAGAACGCGGCCAGGGCCAGAAGAAGGGCGCCCCCTAATGCGGACACGATAAATATCCAGATGGGTGTCTTGACGACTTTTACGCTGGTTGACGGTGGCTTCACTCGAAGGTGAATCTTGAGTAAGAACAGAATCGTGTAAATTCGTGTGACATAAACCTGTCTTGTGACCCGTGAGAGGGAGGGAGGGAGGGGGTATTTAATTAACTTTGAGGATTAATTCCTTTTTTTCCCTGCCATTTTTGGCCATAATTGTTACCTGTTGTAACTGCAAACACACGGATAAGCAACCGTTTTGCTCATCGGGCCACATTTTTTTTATATCCTTTTCAATTCTATTGTCCAGTAGTACGCACAAGTGATAATACCTTCGTCTGTTCCAGGTACTTTAAATGAACCTAAACAATTTCCCTTATTCTTTTTTACACTTTAAGGTAGAAATCCTCACCCTATATATACTTCCTGTATGAAAAAGGGATCACTTTAGGGTGCAGTCTATGGGGCTTACCTCCTCCTGGGAAAACCCTGTCTCTTGACAGACGCCTAGCTGTCCACATAAACAGCCAAAATACAGGGTTGATAATCAAAAAGGCTCTCAACCTACCTTAACTGCGTCATTCTCGGTAGAACTCTGTATAACTTTTGAGCCCTCAGCAAGAAATACTCTTCCCGTTGTCTCCAAATCTATTGTTCCGGGATTTTCCTACCAGCAATCAAAGGTGTATTAGTTAAAGATGATAAAAGCAACTCGCAATGGTTCATACAGATTTTGGGATGAAACTCAAGGATTCTTCGGAGACTGTTCAAGGAAAATTTATACTTTTTCGGTCCTCTTGTCATAGCTTTATTTAAAATTACTTTCTATCTGAGAAGAGAAACATACTTTGCAAGTAATCACCACCCCAAAACAGGCTCTATTGTTTACTCTTTCTTGAAGTTAGACCAAAAAAATCAGATACAGTTATTGTTTGTTTACTTATGTAAACGGCATTGTTCCTGTTTGCGACCACATATCACTACCTACACAATGCTTTCTTTGTATTTCCTTTACAATTACATATCGTGTGTTTTACTAACTCCATTTTTGGAATTGTAAGTGCATTGATCTTTCTGACATTACTGTTTGTGCGCAGTTCAGTCCCAACATTTGCTATAGGGGAGTCAAACCTATATACAATATCCTAGACCCAACAAACTTGGAAACTACCCACATGACACTGGGAACGAGTTTGAACCATGTCTGAGCCTGCCCGACACAGAAGCGGGCTTTTCAAGGAGTAGGTACATTTTATATTATAACTATTTTAAAAGATAAAACCAAACGTTTTGGACCAAAAAACCTATCTTCAGCGAACACCCTGTTAAACAATATAAAAACTAATTTATAGGACAAAGTGATCCGTGTTACGTGGATCTAAGATGTAAAACAAAATCGAAATGCAATAATAGAACCCTGTGAAACGAATTACGTGTATCAAAATTTACTATTCTGCTGCTACTTCTGCTGTTGCTACTACTACTACTACTACTACCACTACTACTACTACTACTACTACTACTACTACTACTACTACTACTACAACTACTACTACTACTATTACTACTACTACTACTACTACTTCTACTATTACAATTTCTACTACTAGTAGTAGTAGTACTACTTTAATCAATACTACTACTACTACTACCACTAATAATAATAATAATAGTAATAATAAAACAATAATAATAAGTATAATAATGCACTTGTGTATGTGGATATGGAAAGAGATACTGTTATATCGATTTCTTTGTAGTTTTGAAACGTTTTCCAAGAAATATATGTTTTACATAAATAGTTGAAAACTGCCAGTTAAAATACTACTAACAAATCATTTTCATTATCAGTACCAGTAGCAGCATTATTTTAACAACACAAACAAATTCGCACAATACTTAAAGAAAGAAAAACAACTATCGTAAGGTTATCTACATCACAAAATAATTTAACAATAGAGCTTTTACAAGGAACATCTTACCACGACGAAGGTATTGATCCACAGACGGGATACAATTCTAATATCAGCACGCCCTCCCTTGTCTAAGTTCCCAAGCCGGCAAGTAAACTGTTTGCATGCTTCTGCTTTGTTACAGTTCTGCGATAAAAGAGTCAAAACGAAGGATGCAAAGATGAGTGGAGAAGCAAGTGTACTTTGCGTCTGTTACACAATCAAAGTTTCATTCAACTCAAGTAAACAGTATTTCAACACTAAACGCGTTTGTAGGATTGTTGGACGCACGGGAGCAGGAAGAAACACCTTTATTCGGTATTTTGGGAAATTATACAGACTTTGGAAATGCTACTTCCTGCATTTCTCTAACATATTCTTATAATCTTTTAGTCTTCAGTTCTCCTATATTATCGATGTGTAGCTTTAATTCTCTGTGAATTTTTTCTTTAGCGAAAGGGAGATAAATGTTCTTTTATCATTTTTTCCCCTCTGCTTATTTTTTTTTTCTATTTTTTTTTAATTTCTCTGATTTTGGGAAATGAAACTTTGGATGAAAATTCCCCAAAACGAAAAATATCAAGAAGGCACTGAAACCCGGGCCGGGGGGGGTACTCCCTATATTTGGATGGTAGGTATGACCGTCGTATTTTTTAGGGTATAAAATCGGCGATCTGGT